>JABASI010004163.1:0-14622 GCA_019776505.1 Tomocerus nigrus | reverse complement strand
ATACATTGACAAATCGGTCAAAATTAAATCAAATCAATACTCCATTGTCATTTTCCAGCCTCAGATTGAATTGCAAAAAATCAGTAGCTTTTAATTATTCTATCTACTCATCTACCTATATTTGTAGTACCACCACCACCCTTAACGTAACAATTATGGAGTTCTGTCTGAGCAAAACATACTAACAAATCGAAAGTTATCGTATCATTAATTCTACAATAAATTTTAGTACCATGAGCTTCTGTGTATTTTTTACCAACTTTAATTATGACACTGAATATATATTTCGTCATATACTGAATATCATGAAAGTAACGTAAGGGAGAATAAAAGGGTTAAGGTACTAATTTCAAATTGGTGTCCTAGTGTACATTATAAATGTAGAGAGGGGAGAAAGTATTTGTTTTACAGAACCAGAAAGGACAATCTATTTTTACGATACAATCTGAATTGTTTAACTTGGTTGAGATGATGATTGTAGGAGCGGTGATAGTAATGATCGTATCAGCAAGTCAAGAGTGTAGAGTGGTGTTGGTGTGGTAGCAACGTCATTTGAGCTTAGCCCTAGAGCTAAAGGAGCAAAGGACAAATACGCACACTTATCTTTATAGTTCGAGATAAAAATTATGCTAGTAGCTTCTCTTCCTTTTTATGTATTTTCATCATTTGTTTCTTCTACATAGAGTCATTAGATTTTGCTTGAAATAAAAAGGAGAGGGAGAAGAGTATTCTATTTGTTGACACACGAGGACAAATAAGGAAGGGGCTTGGATAGTAGTAAAATGATTTCCCTTTTCCTCCATATCATTAATATATAATGAATTCTGGAAACGGCACTTCACAGACTGAGACTGAATGACAAACCTGCTATGTCTAACATATCTGTGTATGATTTATAGGCGTATAACTTTTATATGTACTCTGTATATCACAGTTCGTTCGTTCATCCTAGCACGTTAGACATTTTGGTATCTAGCAGATCCTCCCTTAGTATATATAGCATGTCCCTTATTTTCTCAATGTATAGGATTTCATTATTCATTATGGCACGTTGCAGGTAGAGAAGGAAAATTTCATTATTGCACATACATATGGGAAATATTGTAGAAAAGTTGTCTCTCTGCACAGTGCTAGAAGTTGCTACACATTGATTCTCAAGTTTGTGACAAACTGTCACTCAGTCACATTTCAATCGACTCTAGTAATGCTTATAATGATGCTCTATATTTGACAGAGCATGTAGTTTGTCGAATTCAGTGAGTTTCTATTGGAATTGCCCACTCCTCCTCAATTGGAGGGAACTGAAGGAAAGCAAGTCTTGTAATGGAGTGAAGTGGAAAATTTTATGTCTTCTTCTGCCTCTTTTCAATCAAATTATAGCTGTGAGCCTGGGATAGCGTATAGAGTGTGTGTGTCTGGCCCACCCGTTGTATAAATAGTTGAACAAGTACATTATTAGTATTAGAAAAAGGCAAACTAAAGCTCTCTCTCTCTTTCTCTCCGTTGGTACAATTGAAAATGGATTGTTAGGACCGCAAAAGACTCGACGCGGCTGAGCTGGTTGTAGATATTGTAATGTTATAAGTTAAGTGAAGTAAATTCCCTGTTCGATACTCTTCTGTGTGTTTCCCAGCCTTTCCTCACCTGGGAGAAGTTTAGTGGTCTGAATTCTATTATGTTCTGTCTTGACGGCGTAGCTTATGTACACATCGTTTGAGTCCCTTTCGTTATTCTAGCACTGAATAGTAAGACTGGAACGACATGCATTACTATCCTCGACTTTATTCTCGTCTTGGCTTCCATGCTCTGGCTTTGACTGATTGTAAAGCAAACGAACGAATGTGACTAGGTAGCTCTGTGTCTATAGAGTGTGCCGGTGCAAAGAGCTTTCCCTCTCCCATTCCAAGCCATTGTGTGCTGTGATGTGAGGTGTGGAGCTCCTTTCCATCTACTGCTCTATTGTATGGTATGTGCATATACTTGAATTGAACCTACTTCTCATTCTATTCCTCTGCATTAGTATTCTCTATTATTTCCATGTATTTCGACTTGTCGTTGTGGGGAAAGTAAAGCAATTCTTTTGGCAATGACTCTAGATTGAATATATAAATGCACGTTAACGCACATAACGTTAACTGTCTCTGTATTCTAATTTGAAAGTTTGCCATTTGCTTTCACTAAAGCCACCACAGATGCTGTCAGCTTTCCCCCCTTGAATCTCGACTGACTTTTCTCTTAGAAATTCACAAATTCCATTGGAATCCAATCTAATTCTATCCAACTCACGTTTCTCTACTTACAGCTCTACATACACACATCCCTAATGCTCAGCTATTGTATTACATCCCATACTTACTTATATATTCTGAAAACATAGGCTAAAGCTTTGCAATTGCCATTCGATTACTACTAAAACTCTTAGACACTCTATATTATATCTATATATATAACACACGCTTTCCACTAAACACACACCGTGCCAAACGAAGGCTGGCAAAGAAAAGCAACCAAAGATTTAGACAAGCGTGGAATTCGACATTTCTCAGACAGACAGGCAGACAGAAAGTACGAAGTAATTTTCTTTTCTATGTACATACATTTGTCTAGGTGTGTATGTTATTGTCATTATAAATGAAGCAGTCAGTATAGGATATATTTTATTTTAAATAGAATAATACAGTGTACCTGTGTATGATCAATGTAGGATGCATTTGCAAACTGCTAGTGAGCTACAATATTATAAATTGCCTAACTAAATGTAAAAATACTGGCAAAATAGATTCGTTTACGTTTCTGTTGGGTAGAAGTGAATGTGAAAGCCTGTTGATGATCAAGATTTATCGGATTATCGATTGTGTACGTATTCTATTCTAGTATTCTATGCAACACTAGATATTCTTACGTCAGTTCCTCTATACTTTCATATACATATAAAAGAGTAAATACCGTATCCGCTACGTTACACTAGACGAAATGGAAGGCAGAAACATAATAATATACTGCTACATACACTTTTTATGTTTTACATGCATAGTACATTGTAGTAGATGTTCGTATTTAGATTTGTTCCCAACTCACCTATGCTATTGTTGCAATTGTCTATATATTGTATGTAGCATTTTCAAATTCGTGAGCTTTAGTCATCGATAAGAAATTGCGTTCGTTTGAGTTTGAGCATTTAGTTCGTTTTATGTACTATTTACACACACAGTATGTCCATAAGGGAGTGTAGTGTACTATTAATATAAGGGCATGGCATCAGGCCATAAAGTATGCATATATTTTTTGTGTAAAGCATATCTGGGGGGAGTATAGCTACTTTATCAAGTCATAGAAAAGTTGAGTGCGCTATCTTGTAATCTAATGCATAACATAAGGTTGTTAAAGGAAATAAAAGTAAAAGGTAACCCTGACAGAAGTCTCGGAGAAAGAACAGAGAAAGGAAGAGCATGTGAACGGTCGAGGGAAAATGGAAGGAGAAAGGAATGGGAAAGTAAAGTAAGTTTACTAAGGCAGGTAGGTAGTAGTAGGTAGCCGTATGCAGTTGGCAGCAGGTCCCTACACTCACTCAATTCCTTCTCTCCTATTCAACTTCAACTTAAGGATAAGCTAACACAACAGAAGACTCGCTGTATAATGCTTACAAATGGTGATGGTATTATTGCATACAAAAGTTACAAGTACAACTACAGTTCGGCTCAGTTCATTTCTGACGCGTCTGCTGCCTCCCTGTCTGTAGTAGTGCACATTAGAGTATAGGCGACTAAAGAGAAATAATAGCAGAGTTCAGCTGAGTTGAGCCAGTGATAAATTTTGCTGGAGGAGAATAAAATGAAAACACAGAAAAAGACAAGACACCAAACCAAAGGAGCATTTCTTTCTCTCTGACTTGACTTCCCTTGTCTCTCCCTTTCGTGTTCACTACTTTTTTAGACTTTACATTTCGTGGCCCTATTTGTTATTTGTACTACATATGCAGTGTATTGTATTGTGGTTGCCTTTCATTCGCCTCCTCCTACATCACCTCCTCCTACAGCAACTTGCATTTTCATCCCATTGTGCTCCAAACACAATTTGACATATCTTTGTAGTTTAAGTAAATATTTTGTCCTCTTGTGAAATAAGTTAACAGGACGCTTTTACAATTGCTACAACCTACATACGACTACTTCAATGTTTAGTTCTAAGTTTTGAAAGACTGTAGTACAAATATCAATAGTTACTTTACATGTGTTGAAGCTGTGGAAATTGTAGAGAGGAGGATGTCGCTGAGTGACTGAGTATAGTTACACTTAAGTTTTGCAGTTGATGAATGGAATACATACATTTTCTGACACTGTGTGACACTCTTGGTTTTCATTTTGCAAGCACGAAGAGGGAATGGAAACGACACTTCATAATAAATACTAGCGACTACTGCAGAGATCCATGTTGTGTAAATCCATATCTGCATACATATCCCCATTCTCTCTCTGTGCTGACTGATTTTGAGCAACACTTTAGATTTCATGTCAAAGTCGACAGGGAACGGAGTCATGTCCAAACTAAGTACGTAGTAGATTCTGCTAGATACAAGTTGTTGAAGTTTTGCGGTCAGAGTAACGGTGAAAGCGAGAAGGGAGAGAAATTTTGTGAAAATGTTCATTGTGCTTATGAGATTTTCATATTGAATGCGGCTTTTGTGGTTTTGATTGCAGATGATCGAGTTGTAGTTTCTGCCGTAGAGTGCCCCATCACAACCAACCGTCCTCGTGTGCTTCAAGCAGCTCAATATGAAGACTTTGGCCCGTTGACAAGCTCCGAAGAACAGTGAGAAGCTCCAGTCATTTCAAAAGGTTCGTTAAACTCCATCATGGAAATGAGAAATCTCATTTTGTTGAAAACTTTCATTCACTCATATACATAAGATCAAACAGGATACTAAGCTCTTTAGAATGTCTATGTGGGCTTTTTAGCCTTTAGTCGTCAAGTTAAAATTCTCTTTTCTTTTTTGGACGAGTGGAGCGTAAAAAACAATGCAAAGTTCCGTCGCTAGCTATACACACAGGAGGTAATATACATTAGAGGTAAGTAGGAAATGGGTTCATGCTATTACATTTACATGTAGGTATCCCATGCTAATGCCTTTCTTGAGGTGAGTCTTTATGCTTTATACAATTGGTTAAAGTACGTGTGTATATGATGAAAGAGCTTTGCCTCTCCTTCTCTTCATACCACTCTAAATAAGGATGTCATATAGTTTACAGTATTTACTTAGCGGGTGTATTTGTCTGCTTTTCCCTTCTTATTCCTGTAATGTTCCACATCGTACAGAATTCTTGTGTCTTCTTGTCGTGTAGGTAGAGTAAAGTAAGTCCCCCTGCTCTGTGACAGTTTCAGAAGCTCTTCTCTCTTGCATCTCATTTGAAAGTAGGCAATTCCCCAGTGAATGTTGTCATTGTCATGATAGGTAAGAAGAGTAATAGAGGCAAAAGATTGTAGTTGGTTTGTCGTGCAGTTGTGTAAGTTCTATTCATACATCTTCCTAGTAGTTCCTTGATAGTTTTCGTAGTATCATTTAGTTTTCACTCGAGCATTTACATATAAGTAATAGGTAGCTAGTCGCTTTAAGTAAGTACAGACGTACATTTAGCAAGGGAAGTGACATTACATAAATTGCGTATACCTAGATAGTCACACAGTCTCACAGTCAACGTATTATACTCTCATATACTACTACTTAGAATGAATGTCTTTAGAATCGAAGGATGTTTTAGTAGATTCAGACGTATGTCTCCGTCGCCTACTCCTGTTTTCCCCAACTTGGTTTGTTTAAGTCATTCGAGATACCTCGGCTCTTCTCCTTTGAGTCTCAGCGAGGAGTAGTACATAGTAGTCGACGAGGGTTGAGTGTAAAGATATCAGTATTGGGATTGCTTGGAAAGGCAAGGCATGACATGCGATAAGATAATGGCTGAAATATGTCTTTGAATTTGTCAACAGGGAAATCCTGCGAAAATCTTCCCCACAATTAATGACAATGGATTCTTCCTTTGGGAAAGGTAAGAGTTTCAATGCTCCACTAAATATAGCCAAGAATTAGTTCTATTAATTATTCAATTGACTACGTGACTGAACTGAACTGTGGTGAGAGAACTCTTTGGTCAGCTTCAAAAAGGATTTATATATATCCATTTAACCCAACACTATAATTACACCGGCTATTACTATCTACGTGCTTCTACAAAAGTTATTATGTTTCCCTTGATCGAGATTCGGATCAGAATTAAACTTTTTCCTATTAAATGCAACAAGAGACTACTTGAGAAAAAGTAGGATATAGTTATTTTAGCCTTAATGGTGTGCTGTAGGGTTCAAACCGCAGCAGAACTGTTCAAATCCCTTTTTACCCACCCTATTGCATCTGTGTCGGACAATATATTTATATCTTTAATAGCATTTTCACAGTTAGTGTTTATTGTTGGTTTGGTTTGTAAGTGCGCACTTCAAAGCTGGAGAGTGTCTATTGCTAAATAGAGAAAGTTTTAATCGTATTACTCTTTGCACACCACTAGTTATTAGCTAAACTGTTGTGGTAGATATTTAGTAGTGCATTGTAGAGCGTTGTTAAGTTTCAGTTTGATTGTTAAAATGTAGCTGGTTAAATAGTCTGTAGATTCGGATATAAAGTACTTTTCTAAAGCAATGGATTCTGTGTCCATCTAGATAAAGTGGAAAGTGGAGAAATAAAGTTCATGAAGTGAACTGAAGTGAGCTGAATGTTATAGTTGAGAGTTGAAGTCGAGAGTTGGGTCGGGCCACACACACGGAACGGAATGTTTCTGTGGATCTGTCTTTTTCCGCTTTGCTGCCGGTGAATTTACTACTCGCCAGTAAAGTGGAAAGGACTGATTCCCTGGGAAGCTAATCGACTTTAACTTTACTTTCCCCTGGTCTTAACGTTACCGTTCCCGTTGTGCCTTCGTCTTGCTCTCTCTCTCAGATTTCTTCTCTCTAACGCTATAACATTACATAATGCTGTGTACTTTGTACTTAGCCGTTTATTTACATTACGGCTATTTGTAGCGTTGACTTTGCTTACACTCCTTCAGCTCACTACAAATAAGGAACTTTGTAGAATTGTGAATGGCAATAATAGTAATTGTAGTTAAAATCTTAGATTTTTATCCTAAGATACATGTACAAATTGTAATTACCAAATATGTAGTTGTATTGTTTCTCAAGTAATTATATGTATTATGTGTTGAGTTAAGGAGAAGTAGAAAAACGGGAAAGAAAATGAACAGAAAAACGTTCTGGCGGTCATTCGTCCGCTCAATTTCCTTGTTTTTCTCCTTGTGCCTCATTCAATCAAAATATATCTTCAGCAAAGAGAGTAAATAGAGTGTGTAGTAGTAGTGGCCGTTTAAGCCTAGAGTAACTTTAGGTCGACCTCAGTTCCTTTCACTTGACTACATACTTTCTCTCCTACTTCAAATAACTTTCTTTAGATCTACTGCTTAGAAGTATAGGGAAGCCAATGTGTAACTAAATAGTTGTAGTCTACTGGCTGCTGCTCCCACTAAATATAAGCTAACTTTACTTTACTTAACGAAACGGAAGTTCCTTCAGCAGCATCTGATATGCAGTACTTAGTTGTTGTTGACTATAGTTATAATGCTGAGATGTAAGTGAGTGGGTATGTAGTAAAGTATTAGCGAGGAAGTGAAGGGAACCTGACATGGAACAAGAAATAAGGAGGGAAAACGACTGAGTGAGTTACCAGGACTTGATGTGCTTCAATGAGAACTTGCTCAAGAAAAGAAAATAGTGCACAATATTTCTTTTCTCACACTTCCTTCGGCCACAGCATCAATCCGAGCACGGAGTTAAGTCAGAGCGGAGAAAACCACCATCAGACCACCATTAGCCTACAATATTAAGTTCCTGTGTGCCTGTTCGGGATCGTACGTGGGGCAGGACGGCGCCGACTTCTCCTCCAATTCCACTTATGCACTCCACGGCTATTTCTCCAGTGCACTTACTCCAGGCTCTGAGGATGACTTGTGCTGCTGCACACGAAAGGCTCTCCGACCAGTGCAGTGCCATGCCGTCACAGATAAACGCACGGGAAGGATGAATGGATGGATGGGTCGGTCGGTCGAAATCGAATCGGATGCCGGTTGCCAACCCATACCATGATTCTCTACTTCCCCGTGTGTATTTTCTCTCGTGTGACTTGGAAAAGCACTAAGAAATTCTCCGAGACTTTCACTTGAACTCTCATGTCAGGACTTTCTTAAGACGTTTTCGATGGGAAATTGTGAATTCATGTGTGAGAATCGTGACTTTGCACTCAAACATAAGCTAGCCTTTGAATAAGTTGTTTCTAATGCATTTATTTGTATATTTATATCAGATCAGCCTCCTTATCCCTATATAACATACATTAGCATGCCTCTCCATTTTTTATCCACTTTTAAGATTTGTACATAGCGTTTATAGGTATCTGTACTGCTTCTAATTTTAAATCCTCATAAGTTTCCTATTAAAAAATCTACTCCCCATTGGAATTTTGTTTTTAATTCTGTAGCTAAGGTGTGTTGCAGTTGCAGTAGACTATTCAGTTTTTAATATTGTAAAAGCCATGATGGATTGTATCGGCTGAGTTTATAGCAGGAATTCTTCCCGGCTTAAATAAGTTATAGCGTGTACATACCCCATATTAAAGTAATAAGTGAAAATTGAGTATAATAGATTGTATAAATAGGAAATTTGCAATTTAGAAGATTGGAATGGTTTTAGTTGTAATGAGGTTGAGTGTACAGGTACGGAAGGCAAAGTTCTTGTATGTACATACTACTTGAATAACATAAGTATGTGTGCTTAAAGTGGATTTGGATGAGAACATAATGTAAGAGGAAATACTCATGCGATGTTCATTTGCATGTGGTGGAAGAAGGATGACGTAGTATTAATTCAATATGTAATCGGGTCAAATGGAAAGCAAACAAACGATACAATAAGTTAAATGCATATGTAACTAACTTCGTTCTCATTTCCCATTCTTATCAAATCGAGACTCTACTACTCTACTGAACAGGTAAGTACTATTCTGAATTCTGATATAAACGTTCATTTCTGAAGTTTGCTATGTAATTTTGGATTTAATATTTAGGTAGGGATATATGGGCATAAATAGATAGTGGACTTCCATTAGATGCATGCATATTACATAGCTATGTAAGTTAGAATTAGGAGACAGAAGCCTAAATACGTCACGTCAAATCGATTACTAGATAACACATTAAGAATAATACGAGGACGTTAGTGTTTAAATGGCCGGGAACATGGCAGGGAGAAAGGAAAACATTAGAAAGTGGAGACAGAGAGAGAGGAAAGAAAACAGAGGGACAATTTTCAATCCACTTTACTTGACTAACATCACACTACAAATAGATAAATGGTCAAGACAAGAGAGGAGAAACAAAGTTGAGAGGTTTTAATGACATGACAATTCTTGATATGCATTCTATGTATTTTCCAGTTGGGTCATTATGGGTTATTTGGTTGAAAAGTATGGAGAGTCCTCCTCTCAACTGGGGCTCTACCCTGTCAATCCAGCTGAGAAAAGAGCTTTGATCGATCGTCTTCTCTATTTCGACTTGGGGACGCTGTTTAACAGCCTCGTCGATTATTTCGTAAGTGGAATTCTGCCTACCTATCTTAAACCTAAGAGCCTTCGTCTATGTACAAGCCCAAACTATCCCTCCACCACTATTCACTATCAGTTGAACGTATAAGACACTTTTGCAACTTTGAGGAGAGTCGAGCACACCACATTGCGATGTAGATAGTTATATTTGTATGCGAGTATGTGGTGTCCTCTTAATATATCATTTCAATCCTATCCCTTTCCATACACACACTAAACACACACGGAGACCACATCCCAGACATATACCTACTCACTTTATCCATATAATATATACAGAACACGTGCATCCTTATTATATGGATAAGGATAAAATACTAGTCGGCTGTATTATAGGCTATCGCAAATACCTTTGCTAAATCCTCGATAGTCCTTCCTTACACACTCACTCACTCACCAGTCAGTCCGAGCGAAAAGTGGGGAAACGGAGGAAAAGTGGAGCTAAGGCAGAGAGTAAACGAAGGCAAGCCACCTCAGTGCATTTACTTTCCTTTCATTTCCCAAGATTTCTTTTTTTCTCTCTCTTATTCCATTACTTTCCTTCCCTTTATTCTTTTCTAACTGTGTGCTCTGCTGCTCCTCTGTTCTTCCACCTTGTAGTTCTGTCGGAACATTTTTCTCCCTTGTCTTCGCTGAGAAAGGGAAAACGCAACCCAGGGCAACGTAAACCTTTCAAATCGTCGAGAACAGAACAGAACTGGAACATGGACACAATGGGAATAGAGAGAATGCATCGTTTTCCCTTACTTACTCGGGTGACTCACTTACACAACGAAAGCAAAGCAAACTAAATCCGCCGACCCATCAAAGGTTCCTAGCTCCTACCCTACCTTGTCTTTCCCACATCACACATCTTCCAAGATTGCATGCTAACCACTACGTTCTATGACCACTCTACACCATACACTCATTTAACACTAGTATGGCCTATAGCACCACTTAACTTTCATCTTCATGAAACTAATTTCCTGTTGTGATATCGCTAGCCAGCTGCTGCTTTCTTGTCTACCACAGGAAAAATCCAGTTAACGACAAATTCTCTTCAATACTTTTAAGCCAAAATTCAACTCCATCTATTTTCATCCATTAGTATACTCAAAAGTGACTTACAATATCGTAAAAGGCTAATGCACATAATAATATGAAGTTACTACAATACAAGCAATGTTATTAATAATATTATTTATCGGTATTTTAAGAGCAGAATTTTGTTTCAGATGTATCAGTGCAGTTGATTTACGTTGGTGATATTGCTAGTCAGGAGCAGTATGTATTGTAACGTGCAAAGATAATTAAATTGTGTAAGATAGAATATAATTTCTGTAGAGACTGTATGAGATAGTAAGTTAGAGAGAAATGTAATGCAATGTTAGTAGAAATGTAATCCTGTGAGAGTTTTCTCCGGTTTCCTCTCATATCATACTTAGTTATAATAGCATAAGAGTATTTGTAGTGGTAGGGAGAAAGTCTTTGCTTTCTCCGCTATTGGACTCGACTCGTCTTGCTCAGTGACAGTTTAGTGTGTCTTGTCCTGTCCGTCCTCGGTGGGACCAAAATGCTCCCTGCTCAATCTGTAATGGATGTGGCCTTTTGTTTTATTTTGGCGGACGTGGGTCCCATAAAAATTTTCCCGATATTTCATTTCACCCAGAGAATTTCCCTCTTAAATCATTCGGAGAAAAGGATATGAGGAGACAATCATGTAACAAAACGTAATGCAAGGGAACGTGAACGTTGAGGAGGTTGGAGTCAGAGGAAAGGGAAAGGCTGCGCAAGGGGAGAAGGATTTGCTTGACATGATTTATCAGCCAAAGTACAAATACCTTTATGGTCCTCGTATGAATATGAATAAGTTGAAACACTGTCAAAATGTAGAAAGGAAGCTCTTAGAGCTTATTACGTATATTATTTTATACGCAATCTGTCCCGCCCTATTCCTTTCCGCTCCTTTCATTCTCCTTCCATTTCCTTGTCCAATAAAGCTAATATTTATATGATGACTTAGTGCAAAATTGCGTGCGTAACAAATGTTAAGTGAGCTTGAATTAAAGTGCTAACAAAGAACACAAGTACACTACTCCCTGTGTTATTAGAGGGACGCGTGGAGTATTAATCATAGATATTCCCAGACCACACTTCTATTATTAAAGAGATATGAACTCCATCATTAGCGCCCTATATACCCTCACTTTGGGACACTCTGGAATAGAAAAACATTTGTCAAGTTCGAGTTCCAAAATTATGACATTCTTCCAAGTTCTAATATTGCTTTTTAATAATGAGATGCCACTCTGGATAAAAGATCGTTTTATTCCTATCGTAATTGTAGACAAGTAATAGCCGCCTTTAAAGATTCTTTTTCGCCGCTTGCTTCCGGTTTGAATCCCATTTCGGCCTAAGGTAATAATAGGATAACAGATATTAAACTCCAGTGAACTTAAAACTAATATTAAAAGCTTCAATGGTAAAATGAGATGAAAATCCCCCAAATGAACGGACATGTGTTCCTCGTAAATATAAATGGAAAGTCTAGCAGAGTTGGCTAGCTATTATTTGCATGTGAAATTATATCCCTGCTCCGAATTGTATGTAGATAGACCGTAGTATGGACGAGTTAATGGCTTTTGCTGGCGTCATGACTTTTCGAACTGGCGTATGTGGAAATCGTCGGCTCGACTCAACTCCCGAACAGCTCAACCCCAAGCCAAGACTTTTCGGTAAGATAAGCAGTTTTCATATTTGATGGGAATAAACGAGCTCCTAGTTAAAGGTGCTAAAACTTTTATTTTCTCAAATTGTTAGTCAGTTAAACCACTGGTTGTCGAATTTAAACAAGTTCAAATGACATTCATTTCATCAGTCAAATGATAAAAATGCTATTTTCTTTCGTGTAAGTGGAGGAGGAAGGCAGAGTGTCTTTGAGAAGAACATTCAGAAGGTAGTCTTCTCATTATATATGCACGACAGAAATACTCGCTACTTGCTTCCTGCTGAAATAATATGTACCTATCCATTAACGGCCACTTCTCCCTTCCACTTCACAGTCCACATTTAGAGTAGTCAAAACAATGATTTTAGTTGTTGGAGTGGAACTATCCAAGTTATACAGAGTAGCGAGGTATATAAACGTGATAGTCAGTCGTCAAAATCATTAGTTTCTAGCTCGAGACAGTGCAGAAGTGTGCATAATAGATAAAATCTTGCATAGTGCATAGATAAGGTAGGGTAGTAGTGGTATTGTTAGTGTAATGTGTAATGGAATACCCTTCTTCTCCACTCACTATTCCATTTCACTTAATTTTGTATAGGAATTCTGTTATTCTTGGTAGAGCAGAGTTCTCTAGTTACTTCAATTTTCCTCGTGAAACTTCATCGGATCACGTAAGAATCGAAGATGAAACAAAAAGAGTGGGAAGATAAAAAGGAGATAATTATATATATGTATGTATATCAGCGGGGTAATTGTATTTATGTAGCAGTTGTGCTGATTGTATGTGCATTATGCATGGAGATGCTAAGAGAATAATGTGAGTAGGAAAGGGGAAATGGTCCTAGTAAGTAACAGAAAGGCGAAAGGATCTGAATTGCCATTTTAGAGTCTGTGTATTGAAAGGAGTTATTTGGAATTGGAATAAAATTGGTAAAAGAGAGAGTTGGAGAAAAAGCTCTAAAAAGCAAGTCAACTTCAGTTGAGTTCTGTCAGAAGCCAAAGAAATTCATGGAATTTAGAGAAATTCGTTGGTAGGACGCTGTAATACTTGCGTATAGTGGGAGAGAGAGGGTAGTTCACATTTGAGCCTTGACTCTAGTTGACGCACTAGAGAGAGAAGAGAGAGAGAGATAGAAGTGAAGTGAAGTGGTTGGTTGGTTGGGCTTTGGCTTGAATTTCGTCTCGCTTCTTAAAATCTTCGCCTTCTCTTGTTCAGAGAGAGGAATTGAGGAGAATGGGGCTCAGTGGAAGTGCAGATGTATAGAAATAGGAAAAGTAAAACTGAAGTGACAGATGGGACCGTCATTCCAAAGATTTGAATCGTTTGCCTGTCTTTTCTTGTCTCACTTTAAGTTCCATGTATTTATATTCCCTAGCATTCCACAGCCATACGAGCAGGACGAGCAACTTTTCGTTGAAAGTTATCTTCCAGTTTCTCCTGCTCCTAAACTACATCTTTCTTTGATTACGTCAAACGTATCTATGAAATGTAGTGCATTTACCTACAGTAGAGTGTACACATATAAGTTAATGCATGTAATAAAACCGTCCTTAACTACGAATATTCAACGGGAAGACAGGACTTGCAGACATAAAGAGCTATGCTTATCTTCTCGCTCTCTATTTATGTGTTTGTATTTATCTATCGAGACTGGAACATGTCAAGTGAGTCATACATAAAGAGCCACTATATTTTTTATCACTGGTAGTTAGTGTGTTTAGTCAGTCATATCGTCACATTCCTCGTCACCACCAACCAACAGAACTTTCTGCAACGTGTCTCATCTCCCTACCTACCACTACAACAACATTCACACCAACTTATTCATTTCAACAGCTCCGTTGAAAAATATACCGGCTCGGCAGCTGTAAATTTTCTGATTGTTTAGCAAACATGGGAGGCTGTAATAGAAGAAATTACCCGTGACCTCCCATCATCAAACATCGCCTTATGGTGTAATATTCCATGCTACATGTCACTTCAATGACCATACACATACTTACCGTTACCTTTCAATCTGTTTACTCAACGCCTTTAATGCCTTTACTCCTCTCTCCTATTCATACCCATAAACATTGCCTTGATCGTCTTCTTAAGTCACCCTTTCACAATTTTGCATTGCAACAGGATCTATTGTAAAATAATATTACTATAAGAACTTCTAAATGTTATCGTAGCCTGAATTATTATTTCCAAGTGTTATATAAAAAGTCTACG
>JABASI010004162.1:0-14627 GCA_019776505.1 Tomocerus nigrus | reverse complement strand
CGTCGTCATCGGCTGTTTTGCTATTTTATGGCCCAAGATTTTCTACCCTATGCTCACCGCTTCCCTCAACCCTTCCGCTGAAGAAGGCGAACGTAAGTCAATTTTACCATTTACAATTACTTCATTCACACATATCATCAGAAATCATTAAGCTTTTTTAAACCATGCGTAAAAAGCGGCTATATCTACCTACAATTAATTATTATGAATTAATTAATTATCGTATCTTGATTTATAGTTGACCATTACCTATGCTAAAAAATCCACAATAAAACATAAATTCAATTTAATAGGTAAAAATTGCAAAATATCATTTTGCACTTGGAAAGATATCAAAAAGTACACATCATAAATATGAACATCCACATACTGAAAATAGGTAGCAAATATTTAATTGGGTTATTAATAGGCTTGATATTTGTTATGGGATAGTTGATGAACGCATTAGGCCAAAAAATTATGCCAATATTAAAAAAATATTTGGTTTTTTACCAGGATATTGACGCAAACTGTTTCTACAGGTAATATAAATAGATTTACATTCAATTTGCGAAATATTTCCAGGAAAAGACACTTTGTGTAGGCGTAGGTATGTTTAATGTGATAATATGGGCTAGGAAAGCAGTTATTAAATATTTGACAATTAATTGTCAAAATCAAGTCAAAACAGATATGGGATATTTATTTTTGTTAGAATGTGTGTGTATGGATTTAGACATGAAAGTAATCAAATAGTGCAAGTTTGACTGACATGATGAAAATATTCATTTTGGTGTAGTCTTCGTGTTTATTTTTATCGCTACTCTATTATCGTGTAAAAGGAGAGTAGTAAGTAAAATAGCCATAGAACTGAACAAGGTTCATGATGAGATGAATATCTAAAGGAGATGGAGATAATACTTGTGATGCATGCAAAAAGACGATAAAACGAAGAATAGTGGCACTCATACAAGAGAGCCATTAGTAGGTCAGTGATAGTATTCGTATTCTTGTACGTGGAGAATGTAAAATACAAACCTAAGCCCTCCTCTATGTATAACTGATCCGGTATAAGTCGGTTTTCTCAGTTTTCAGATTAATATTCCAGAATGCATCTGTACTTTCCCATGAATTTTGCTTTTATTGACATAGCTCAAGTATTCGTGCGAAGTAAATAGTAAAAAATGCTCAGCTCATGTCTACTCATGTTGAGATATGTGAAAAAAACATGAAGAATTTAGCAAGTAGGCAGTCGCAAGTGTAAATTCAGATTATTTATATCATAATGTCCTTTATGAAGATATGTGCTACAGAAATGAAAACATAAAAACACATAACTATACTTAAGTAGCATTATAGAAGACATACAACTAGACTAATAATCTTTAGAAGAATATTATCTAAGAATAGTGTTGTATAAGGATATAGCTATATAAATAGTGCACACATATAGTGCAGTCTTTGTAATGAGTAACTGTGCGAGAGTTTCAATTGGAGACTCCTTTGCCAATCTAAAATTAGACGTGTACAACTTTCGCAAATAAAGATCATAGCACCGTGCTTTGCACTCAAATGAGATTATGCACATCTCGCAATGCACAAAGCGTTAAAGGTAACACACTCTGCTAACGATACGATTCACATAATGAATTCTCCCATCATATATTTACATAACTACCCTAATAAATGAGATCGTACAATGTGCACGCTAATTCCAACTCGCCGAAATTATATCCTTTCGCTAGCAATCATGAAAAACATGCAGAAAACTAATTTTCACAGGATTTGCATATTAACTCCGAATTTCGGCAAAAGTTCTCACAACTCATTTTATGTACTTTTGATACATATGCAAATTTCTTCTGTTTAACAATTAACATCAATATCACACAACCGACGGATCTAACTTCATTAATTAGTTACAATTGTTAGGCAAATAGACATAATTTAATTTTGACACATAAATTACTCGTATTTTTATATTTAATTATTAGATGCTATAAAATAAGGAATTGGTTTTCAAAGCTGAGTGAAAGGCTCAAATAAAATATGAAAAGCAATAAATCCACCTCTTTACAGAATGTTGCGATGTGATATTCGTGAAGGACACAAATGCACATAAAATTCTTAACGAACTATGTGCCAGCATCATACGAAAGGAAATAGAAGCCTTAACATCGGCTTCAGAGAGTAGAGGTGTGAAATCCAAAGCCCCACCGAAAATCCAAATCCCCTCTACTAATCTTTGTCGAGATGATATTCTGAAGACTTGCGGGGTGGATTGTCGTATACCTGATCAAAGATAACCCTGCAATATCAAAAGGCTACAAAGAATCTCTAACTAGACTTCGGGCTTTCAACACATCACAATGTATGAAAAATAATTACGGGGTAGACTTTCAAGAAATCGGTCTCCCAAGAAAAGCTAAACATGACACGCATCTTCCTAGTAAGCCAAATAGCAGTCCTTAAGGAAAACCTAGATGTTTTTAACCCCATTAACAATGCACATTCATATCCTCAACAAAAATCATATGAGTCAGTGTGGAGTGTGATTTTTCGTTTTTACTAGCAGATATATATTAACACAATTGAATGTTAGAATCGCAAAACCTCATTCCGTCGATTGTTATTAGGTTTCTTAACAAAAACATGTAATTTCTTAACAAAAATGAAGTTTGAGACATTCTAACCATTAACGGATATAATAACACTGAAAAGTTGTTCCGAATTAGAGTGGTTATTAATTGTTTGCTTAAGGACAGTGAATTTATAATCGTTGGCACCATAATAATCACAGTAATAATATAAACGTAGATCTATAATCATAGATAAATATTGTGAGTACCTACTATATTATGTAGTACTACTTTAAGTATAATAATAATTAAGTACTAACTACAACAATTAAGTACTAATTACAACAAGTAAGTACTAACTACAATAATTAAGTACTAATTACAAAAATATGTGATTAACTGGAAAGAATAAGTGGTTGATAGAATATTTTTTAATTTCAGTTTAATTTGAATTGCAGGTCACATGAGACCAGAACGGCCATTGCATTTCAGACCGGATATGATGCATCCAGCTTTGAGAGAAAAGGGTCGTGCCATTCACAGCCCCCTGCCACAAAGAACAATTGAAAAAGAAGCTCGAGTGAGTAAAATTGTGAAATAGCTATTAATATAAATGATTAAAGCTGTAAAGGAGAGAAAACATGTGAGTAATGACTTTTCATGGACAGTTAGTGTAAATATTTAGAGTATATTATGAATTTCAGCCTGTGTAAAATTGTGAAATGGCTATTAATATAAATGATTAAAGCTGTAAAGGAGAGAAAACATGTGAGTAATGACTTTTCATGGACAGTTAGTGTAAATATTTAGAGTATATTATGAATTTCAGCCTGGTCCGATGCCAGGAGTGAGACCGCCAATCGGAGGAGCAGGCCATGTTCCCCAGAGTCCGAAAGGAGGTGGAACGATGGGAATTATCATGCCCATCTACACAATCGGCATAGTCGTTTTCTTCTTTTACACGATCATGAAGGTATTTAATGTAAGAATCCATTCTCCTTCCCTTCTGTTCTTTTTCCTTCATTTTCTTTCTTTCCACCGGTTCAAACCGAATAATCCAAAATTACTCTCTTGCCATTTACTATATCCATTAGAATTAGATAGCTTCTCATGCCGTTATTTTATTACGTGCGATTTACTGGATGACTAAGGTTGGTGTGACTTGATCCAGCTGTGTGTATGTGTTTTCCCACTCCACCAAATACCATATAACTCGATCTGCAATGGATGAATATGGAAAAATTGATTGAAATCGATAGATAAACTACCCAGGAGTCTCACAAGACTAAAAAATTTCAAAATTTTCATCTGAAAAGCTGTCAGATTTTTTGATGCGCCATTTTATTTGGGTTACATAACAAGATGCAACACGTTTTTCTGGGCTTCAGATCAAAATTTTGAATATTGTATATCCTTGTGACCTACTGGATAGTTTATCTGTCGATTTCAATCAACTTTTCCCATATTCATCCATTGCAGATCGAGTTATTTGGTATCTGGTGGAAATGGGAAAACACACACCACAGCTGGACCAAGTCACACCAACCTTAAGTATTTAGTGGGAAAAAACGAATGCTGGGATAAGAGAAAAATCATTATTTAATGCTCGACTTGAATTAACCAAGGATTATATTCTTGCTGCAATGCTAGCCTACTTTCTCCGAAATGCATCTGTAAAATGTGTCGAAATAAGATGGTATCATTGCATGTCATGCTCGATTATATATTTGTTATTTCTAGTGCTTTCTGCTTAAGATGTCTTCTTCTTTTCTATAACACCACTTTTCAACTTTTCTACTACTTTCCCTAGAAAGTTTTCTTCTTTCTACTTTTTTCAAACTTCCCAAATTGTATTTAATTTATAATTTTCTATTGAGTTGTGGATGTAAAATGGTACTAAATGAATCCTGTGGAAAACTACAGATCCTATTTCGAAAATCAGACGATGAAAGACAAGATTTGCCACCAATTCCCACTCCAGTTCCGCCACAAATTAAGGACTTCGGTATGGATCCAGAACACCGTAAGTTCGTTTTTGCAGAAGAATATGTGGATAAATCTGAGCGGTCTTTGAAAGATGAATTAGGGAAACAAGATCGAGATCTTGGAATTAAAAGGAGACCGCCTGGAGGTAAAACTCGTTCTGGAGATGAGCGTCGTCGTTTGGGTAATTGTACTTTCTCTACTTTCTCCATAATGACGAAATATCATTTCATATTTATTTCAAATTTACACTGTCAATGAAGGCTTGTCTGATTATTTGATTCTTAGAACTAGATGAGGAGGTTTCGTATGAATGATTTTATTTTCTTAGAAGTTCTATTAACTGAAAATTAGTTGGGAGAAAATATTTTTTATTTTCCATTCCATTTTTTATACTAAACTTGATTATTTTTCGAGGATTTATTTTTGTTTTTTCTTAGTATGCACGTTAATTAGTAGCCATACACAATTTATGAGTTCTTTTAGTTCCAAATGCAACTGGAGAAAATAACAAATGAGATTCATTCCAATTTTCCAGTTTTACACACACGATAAAATATAAAAAAACAAATTACAGACGTTACAATCATTATGCATTAAAAATTGTATAAACACAATAATCACACATATTTGTACATATACTTAAGATATATGTTGGAAAATGAGATAATTTTAGTTCGTGTTTGCTCCTGTGCCGTAAAAAGTAGGAAAATGCTAGATAAAATAGATTCTGACTAAGTATACGATACCCTGCCTATAGAAAATGAGGATGAGCAAACAATAGAAACACATGTCACTGACATAACGAAAGGATCGGGTTCATCTGGCCAATCTTTGGGTGAAGCTTCAACTCTTGCATGGTTAAGCTATGAGCTACCCGGTGACTCTTCTTCTCCTGCTTTCCAAAATGAGTTTCTTTTGAGCAAGTCGATTGAGCCGGCTAACGATACACAATCTCCTGGCACAACCCTGGAAATTAAACCGACAAAGCCTTTACAATTGCAATTGCCATCATTTGAAGTGCCAAAGTCAACAAAAGAGAAAATTACGATTACGGCACCGAAAACCGAACCAAAATCAAAAATTCAACTTCCTGATGCTGAAATTTTGGAGGAATTTGAAGCCCTTTCTGCTGAAATCCTTCCTGATGATTTTGAAAGCATTGCGACTGTTTTTGATGACATTTTCCTAAAATCCCAAGAACATGAAAGTCTGTTGTTATATCCAACTCCTACAACGTCCTTGACTACTACACCTAAAGCTTTGACACCTGAACCCTCAGACACTAAATCCTTTCCTACAGATGACATTAATTCTAGTGATAAGAATGAAATAGAGTCTGATATCCTCCTGCCATGCATATCTCTGGATTCGGAATCCCTTGAGAAACAGGTTAAGAGCGTAATCGAGGAAAGCCCTATTATTCCTTCTGCTAGGATTGAAACCACAGAAATTCCTGTGGCTATAGAATCGGAACATGATTCTTCCGACTTAGAACCGCCTGCTTTTATCCCACCTGAACCAATTAAGCCCTGCTCTGAAAGGATTTCTGACGAAGTTCCACTTTCTCCCGAATTAGAAATTGAGATCGATTCAGTTTTAGACACTATCAAGGAAGCGGGTGAAATTCTAGCTGACTTGGTTGAGGAACAAAATGAACTCATGGATAAATCACACACTCAAATAAATATCCAATCTGAACCATTAACCGAACAACTCAACATACCGGTACCACAAATCATTACTGAAGCTTTCACAGAGAAAGAATTAGATACCCCTGAACCAGTATCTATTGTAGTAGAAGATCTAGAACCTACTATCCGAGAAAGATCAGCACTTTCTCCAGGAAAAGTAGAATTTGAGGAAATTTTAGATAGCCCAGAAAGTTCTGAAGCTGAATTATTAAATGAAACTCCGCGTAAACTTTCTCCTACAAATATTTTGGAGGATTTAAGTGAAGAAAATGCCCAGGATTTAATTATTCCTGATGCAGTAGAGACAAAAGTTGAATTTACTGAGGAAACAGTCCCAAAAACTGAGGAAATAATTTCAAAAACTGAGGAAACAATCCCAAAAGCTGAGGAAATAATCCCAGCAGATGAGGAAATAATTCCAAAAACTGAGGAAACAAAAGTTGAGGAATCAATCCTAAAAACTGATGAAACAAAAGCTGATGAAAAAATCCCAAAAACTGAGGAAATATCTAGAAAGATTAGTACAGATTCCATTTTGGGAAATATTGAAAGTCAATTAACCCGTAAAGAGTCATCGGACATTAAAGATATTTTAGATATTAAGGAGGCAGCCTCAAAAATTTCAACTCCCAAAAACTGAGGAAATATCTAGAAAGATTAGTACAGATTCCATTTTGGGAAATATTGAAAGTCAATTAACCCGTAAAGAGTCATCGGACATTAAAGATATTCTAGATATTAAGGAGAGAGCTTCAAAAATTTCAACTGAAATTCTGTCGGATGTTTTAGAAAGTTGTTTTAACTTAGAAAGTCCTGCACAGGAACTTTTATCAAAGGGTGAAAAGGAAAAATCTTTTTTGCAGTCTATACTAGAACCAGATATTACAGAAGCAGCAGATAAAATCACCTCTGACATAATATCAAGTGCCTTAGAAAGATGTATGAGTGTTGACTCGTCAGATATCCTTTCAAGCGCTGGTTCTGTAGATTTACCAGAACCCGCATTGTTACCATCACCGATAGCCGATGATATATCCGCACACTATCTTACAGACTCAAAAAATTCACAAATAGTAGACACAATTGAGGACACTGAAGGATTTTTAGATGTCCCGACTAATAATACACAACTTTTAGAAGAATCCTCTGATAAATTTGTAGAAAGTTTTGTTTCTCCACTCGAAACTGCTTTTCAGACACCAACTATCGAGTCTTTAATAGCAGCAGCTCAAGAGGCTTTGAATGAGCCTCCGCCAATGACTTATGCAGATTTTTTAGAAAGTCACGGCAGTGAATCAGATTCAGACGTAGGTACTCCTACTAATGATTTAATTTGTCCTCAATTTCTAGAAGAATCCTCTGATCCAGTCGTAGAAACCCTTCCTTCTGTAGAATGTCCTGTTGAGCCACCAAGTGTCGAGTCCCTTATAGCAGCAGCACAGGAAGCTCTGAAAATTCCTCCACCAATCATGACTTATGCTGAAACAGTAGAAAGTCACAGGGAAGATAACAATGCTCAACAAGAGACATCAACAAATGCAGCACAATTACAAACACAAGAACCCGATGAAAATGAAAGTTCTAATGTAGATGAGGAGGGCATGATAGAAATTATGCCGACAATAGACGAAACAGATGAGAAACCTGGAGAAACGTCCGTCGAAGACGATACGACTAGTAAGAGTGTTGACCTTACTTCCTCTTCCATTTCACAAATTGCAGCTATTTCCGTAGATTCGCTTTCCCCCTCTCAAGAAACCAAAGAGCTGGTTTCTCCTCAGCCGAGTAGTTCTAAGCCTCCAGTAGAATTAACAGCCGTAGAAGGTGTAACAGAAATTCCAACCCTTGAACCAACTATTCCCTCCATTGATAATACCGAGAAAGAAATTGAGACTTCTTCCGAACATAAGGAATCTGTAGTCAGCTTATCTGGCAATACTAATCTTGAGATAGACAATTCAGAGAAAATTATCACAGAAGAGATCAAAACGGGCCCAGAACCAACCGTAGTTGCTCAGATCCAAACTTCAGAGCTATCAGGTGTCGCAGAACAAGAGGAACAGCCTCAAATAGCAGAAACTGTTGAGAAACTAACACAAGTACAGACAAATACAGAAAATGACCAAGAAATACCCAAAGTTCCACATGACGAAAACTTACAAAAATCAGAACAATCATCTGAGATCACAGACACACCACAAATTATACAAAAGACAGGGACAGGAGAAGCAGCAATTGTAGAAAAGACAGAAGAAACCCCAGAGATTACTCAAGCAGTAGAGACAGCATTAGAGAAACCAATTGAAATTCCTGAGATTCCAGAAACGTCTGAGAAATTAGATAAAACAGATCATGCATCACCTCAGATTGAACAAATAGCGGAAATTGTAGAAAAAGCAAATGAGACACCTGAGAGCACCGAAGCAATTGCAAGCGTAGAAGAAACAGATAAACAATCAGAGATAGTAGAAAAACCTAGTGAAGCAATTGCATTTGCAGACAGTGGAGAAAAACCAGCTGAAATACTTGAAGTTGCGGAACAAACTGAGGAATCTCTATCGGTAGAATCTATAGAAAAACCACCTGAGGATGAACAAAAAGTAGAAAGTGTAGGACAAGTAGAAGAAACTCCGGAAGTGCATAGCACAAGCACAGCAGAAATTTCTGAAAAATCCAATGATCCAGTTCCTGAAGTCACAAAAACAGCAGATATTTTAGAGCAAACGCCAAAAGTTGCAGAAACAACAGAATCCCAATCAGCGGAATCTTTAGAAAAACCACCTGAGGTTGAGCAAAAAGTAGAAAGTGTAGGGCAAGTAGAAGAAACTCCTGAGGTGCCTAGCACAAGCACAGCAGAAGCCTCTGACAAATCCAATGATCCAGTGCCAGACGTTACAGATATAACAACGATTTTAGAACAACGACCAAATGTTGCAGAAATATCAGATCATGATACAAATACGGTACCTTCAATACCTGATAGAATACAAAATACGGAAAATGTAGATAAAACGCAGGAGTTGCAAAGTGCAACAAGTTTTGAAAATCAAGTGGGCTTACCCGTAACAGAAATCATAGAAAAATCAGTTGAAGCACCAGCAATTTCAGAAATAGAAACAGAAAAGGTTATTGAAACACCTCAAGTGTCAGAATCAGTATGTTTAGAAAAAGGAGTGGAAATTCCCGAGGTGGTACAACAAAGCAATGAAGTGGAAATTATCGAAGAAAAAGTCATTAAAGCTGAAAGCGTTGCAATTGAGTCTGTTCAGTCTGTTGGTGATGCTGCCACTAAAATAGAAAGTCACGTAGAAAGTCCAGCAACGGAACAATCAGAGGAAATTAAATTGGAAGCTGAATCTTTGGGGAAAACGGAACTGGAAATAGTTTCAGAGCCAAGTTCAGATTTATCTGAAAGCATACAGCTATCTTTAGACACTAAACTTGCAGAGACAGAAACAATTATTGAAAGCACATCAGAAATTGCAAGTAATAAAGAACCCGAAAAAACGGATGAGCCTGAACCTGTAAGTTCGGAGCGTAGCAAAAGTGCTAAAATAGAAGATTCTGCACCAATCACTGTTGAATCACATGAAACAGGAATGCCTTCCGTAGTAGAGCTTTCCCTAAGTGCCTCAGTAGATGTATCAATAATAGTTGAGCCTGAAATCCTTCCTGAACCCTCAAAAGTAGTAGAAAGAGTAGAATCGGATGAAACTGCGACAGCAACGGTCGCAGAGCCTGTAGATATTCAATCCGCCGAAAAAACGGCAATAGAAGAATCTGGAATGGAAGTTGAAGCGAATGTAACTGCTAAGGCTAACACTACGATGGCTTTGGCAACTGCTGAATCTGACTCGCCTGCATTAGACTCGTTGGCTGAAGGTATTGACATTTCTCCTGTCTTAGAAACAGATTCCGACGAGAAAGATATTTCTGCCCCTCCGCCCTCTGTAGATGGAAAGTCAGGAGAGAGTCAGAGATCACAGGCTGTCGTCAGTACTACAGATTCCTCTGGTTCTGCTAAGGCCCCGCACAGTACTAATGAGCAAGGAGCACAGGATGCTAATGAATCTGGTCAGGAAATTTCATCATTCATCAGATCATTATTGAACTAACATATTGTTTTTTGTATTTGTTTCCTTGCACGCTGCTTTACTAAAATGCCGGGATTCGCAGGACATCGCGATCGTGATGCCAGTAAGTGTATCATACAACTATAAATCATTCACTCGTCTATCATTATCATTCCTGAAGAATTTATTGATCCGAATTTTATCATTTTCTTATCTTTAGCAATATTTATGTTGTATGAAAACTTAATTGGGTAGTTTCTCAGATATATATAATATTTGTAAACAGCATCTAATCCACGGTTAACTATTCCTAATCAAAACTATGTATTCCAAATAATATTAGAAATTATATATTGAATTAGTGACTAAATGGGCACAATTCCTGACAAGAAAACCAAGAAAGCGATTTTCTTTCGTAGGTATACCTTCTGTTTGTAATAATCCTGTCAATATAATTGTAAAATTATTATTTTAATCAAAGGTAGGTATCATTTATATGGTAGCTCTTCTGTAAGATCACATACTTAGGTATAGCATTTTGGGTTTTCTTTTGTTTTGTTTTCACCTCTGCTTGTAGAGTAGAGAATTTACGTAGCTTTTTGTCTTTTCTATATACACTAGTGTGCCCTTATTACAATCTTGAGTAGATTGTTCTTTCCTCTGTTCCGTAGTATTTAGCGAGCAGATCATTTGAAATTAGTTTTCGTTCGCTTATGATAGAAGTTTTATTTTGTTGCAGAATATTCTGTCAGTGAAGATTCTTATTTGAGTTGAAATGTTAAAAGCAAATCTGTAGTGTATCATTCGCCATGTGATAATATAGGAGACGTAGAGATTGATATGTTACGAAAGCGGCTTGAGGAAACTGAAGCTGCAATGGAGAGGATTGTGGCTCAAATGGGGTCCGTTTCTGATCGTATTTCTCCGACAATTTTGGCCCAAGTCCTCAAAGCTCAGGGGGTACTTAAGGTATAGAATGAAAATGCAAGATTTTCTCCTTTAAAGTATTTATTTATTAGTATGTTCACAATATTTATTTTCGCTACACTAAAGGTACACCAAAAATCACGATCATCCAAACAGAACGCAAAATATACACAACACATGTTTTTTTCATTATGTAGTCAAACTTTCTCCTTGCTTTCACCATTTCTTTTCCTCGTTTTTCAAGAAATTATTGCATACGTATTTAAAAATTAATCTAACAGAGGAATATCGACTATTGCTCGTAAGATGTAAGTGACAGGATTTTTATTTAGGTTAAATTATTTTTGTGTACACCCCTTACTAGTAGCTGAAGGACTAGGGCCAAATTATAATTAACAATGATAAATACTCACTGTTTACTATTCCAATGTTTAAACTGGCTTTTTGATGTGAAGTCCTGAGTGCCCCAATTGTCTGTTTTGTAAAACAGAATTGTGGCCCATATTCATCGTTTTCATTCATTCCTATTCATTAATTCGTCAATAGTAATTCAGAAATAACAAACATTTATATTGTTTTCAAATTAAACCTACCAATCAAGATTTGTACATGCATGTATGTTTGTTTTATTAATAACTATTGACTATATAGGTACTAACTTATATCTAACTGTTTATACTAAGGAAAGTGTTTTGTAGACTACTTAATAGTCCAATTTTAAACTCTGAGTGTGATTTTTTTACCAAAAAATTATTTACAAATAATAACTCTCGAAATAATTTGGCTCTAGTTGTTACAGCTTTGAAAGGGATAATCGAAGCAATGGATAAATCTAGTTCACCAAAGCCAACTTCAGAATCAGAGTCAGAGTCTAAGTCAAAGCCAGAGACACAGGCACCAGAAAAAACTGAGGTCAGCAGACTTCAATTTACACATAAATACTTTTTCTTTTCTTTGACAAGCCATAAATGAATGCTTACTTCATATGCTCGTATTTACAACAGTTTTATCAGGAATTTGTTTGCCAATTTACAAGTTATGCGTAAAGGATTGTTTGAATCTACTTAACATATCCCTGAAATGAATTTCGATTTAAAACTCTGATAACAATGGCGTTTCACTTATTGTGCAAACGTAGAAGGTATTGAAAAAACAAGAAACACAAAAAAAATAATGGTATGTATAAACTACGGTGTGCATTGTGCATATCAGGAATTTGTCAATTTACATACAAGCTAGCAATATTGGAAATAACATCCATCTACTTAACATAGCTCGGAAATGAATTTTGATTTATAATTCTGATAAAAATGGCGTTTCGCATATTGTGCAGATTTAGAATTATTGAAGAATATAAGAAACACAAAAATAATTAACTGTATAAACTACGGTGTACATAAAAACAGTTTTTCAAACAAATCATATCCTTGTTAATACAAAATAGCATACCTATATATATACAAAAGGACAGAAACATAATACTTTTTTTTAATTTCACTTTATAATTTTGCAAGTGTTAAATGAAAAATAAATTGCTAACCTGGTTAAATGAATGAAATGACAGGAAGAGCTAGGAAGCAGTTTAGAACAAACAGTGCCAAAATCAAAGGCAACATCTCAGTCCGCCGAAAAGGAAAGTCCTGAGAAAGTACAAGCTCAAGAAGGAAAAGCAAAGAAACGTGTGCAAATCGAGCTTCCGAAAAAAGATGCAACATCGGAAGAAGAGGAGGAAGAAGAAGAAGAAGAGGACGAGAGTTCCTTTGCCAGACCACCAACTCCACCTCGAACAGTTTCCATTAAGCCAAAACAAGTAAGTTCCGATTGAAATTGGAAAATCTGATATTTATTTGCTGTGGAGCAAAGCAATATGAGGAATGTACATAAGAATGGTCTTATAACTAAATGCATAAAATGGAAAACAATGTGCATGGCTTTCTCTTTCTTTGTTCCTTTGTGTCTCCTTCACTATCATGTCAAGTCCAATTTTCTCGTTCTTTGTTCTCTCATCAGTACTTCTCTTCTTTCCCGCTTTGCGTTTAAATGACATCCTTTTAAAATGGGATACTGCTAAATAAGATTTTCCTGTTCCTTATACAATTCCTAAAATTATATGGTCCATTTTAAAGTGTCAACGTTATTGTATCCTATTGTGTATCATTTATCTCGTTTTCTTGGATGTGCTTTGAATTTTCTACGCAAAATATCTGTGTAACTTGCAATGCTATATGTCAATGCAACTTGTGTCTGAAAACGAAACCCCGTAAGATCCGGATAATTTTATAATGACCAGCAACAGACAAGGACGTCAAATTGGCAAACGAAAGATAATAATTCAATGATAAACTACGCACAAGATCTATCGGCAAGTATTGTAAATCAGAGTGCAGCAGCAGCAATAGCCAAAGCGAAAGCAGCAGCCAATGCCCCTGCTGGAGAAAAAGTCTCCGTTGTCGGTTACGAAGAGTCCTTCTCCATGGAATCCGGGAAGAAATGGAATGAAAGAAGTCCGACGCCCACGAACCGAGTTTCCTCCCCCTTACCTCCAAGAGCTCCCACTCCTCCTGAAGATATCCCCTCTATTTTCTTAGCAGGCCCCATGCCAGCGTCAGCTAACCAATTACTTGTCTCCGACCCACAAATAGAAATTGAAGGAGAAGAGGGTGATTATGATGATGATGACTACGACAGTATGTCAGCTCCTGTTGTTCTTTCGGGAAAAGTTACACTTTCCGTCATTTCCGGAGGAACGGATGATATCACAGAGCCACCGTCAGTCTCCTTGGATGATCATGGAAGAGCTGACCGTGATCCAAATTCTCGAGGACACTCCAGCGTATGTCTACCATTAAGAACATTGATGCGTGACTGGAAACTACCCTACTAACCTTCTAACTTTCAACTAAACCCAAATGATAATCCTTACGACTCTAAAGTTTCTCTACTGATACTATCAATCCATTTCAGATTAATCAGATTACAAATCCAAACTGTCCTTGTCTTTAACATCTTTAATTTCCCACGACAGTCATTAGCAAACTACATCATTAACAATCTTTTACACTTTTTACAGTAGAAAACAAGTTTCTTTTTCTGAAAAGCATAATAAACATTGAAACTTTTCAAAGTTTAACAATGGAAAATATTATTTTAAGGCCCCTGGTGATGGAAAGTCGAAAAAAGGAGCATCCAACGTTCAAAAGTCGAGTAAAGCGTCTAGTCCTGATATGGATGAATATGAAGTCGTAGCAAAAGGTGAGATTTTATGATAATTCTTTTTACTAACATATTACCGGCAGGACCTTGGTTTGAACCTATGTTCCTTATTATTATTAAGGAATCTTAAAGGGGGGGGGGCCTATAAGGAAATATTAGTGGGGCTGGATAGCCCTTGA
>JABASI010004161.1:0-14627 GCA_019776505.1 Tomocerus nigrus | reverse complement strand
TCATTCGACCCTTGAACCAGGTCAAAGGACGGTTAGCCTTAGTTTCCCACATTAGGGCAAGACCAACCTTACAATACAAAAGATGCAGGCAGGAAGATAAAATATTACCATATTGTGTAGTATTTCTAATACGTATCTGTTCTGTCCCTCCTTTTCCGAAGGATTTCCTTTAGGATCCGTTAAATTGTATGGCAGTTTCGAAGGTGGAATTAAGAAATTTTTTCGAAAATATTTTACAACTCTGGGGTCATCTTGAGCTAGTGGATGAGATTCATTAAAGATTTCTTTTTCAGTTGCGTCCGTTTCGGGTTCGGACGTAATTGGGGATGTAGAAGAATCAAGGTGGTAGGAAGCTAGCAGACAAACGATTACAACTGCAGCGAAAAGTAATGCTTGCAAACCATGTCTCCAATGATTCAAAAATCGAAGAACGTCTTTAAATTCCATTGACACACTACTAGCACTAGCGAAGTTGAGAGAAAACAATACAATTTTAATAGTTTTAACTTATCTTGTTGGGCTTTGTGCTCGTCCACGAACTTCTTTTAGCTTCAACATTTCATGAAAAAGTAAACCAAGAAACGTTACACCAAGTCCTCAACAAAAGCAGATAGGTAGTGACAAGTGAAAAGTAAAGAGTGAAAAGTATTATTTTGCTATGTGTGGTATACTTTCTGTTTGTTGCACCAGCAACAACTAGTAAAAATGTCAAGGTCGCGATAAAAATTATCAATAAGGCCGTAGAGCAGTAGCCAAGTAATTCATTTGGAGGGGGCTTAACTTTCTTTAATCTTTTTTAATTAGCCCCCATACTAGTGAGAAAAATTTTGCGATTTTCAGTCAAAATTGAATGAAAATTAGCACAATCTGAAGGGCTGAAAAATTGTCGTCTTTTTCACTTAATTTTTCCAAAACTCTCCTCTTTTTTCCAGAATCGGGTAGATGTAAAATGAATGGGACGCTCATTATTATTGATGTTTCATTCCTTCGCTTAATTACCATTGCATTATGTGCCTCGGAATTTGCTGTTTTCTTTTAATTAATTAATTGATTAAACATTTATTTATAAAATATATCGTGGTTTATATGTGGTAATTTTATTTAGTATAAAATGATTTATAATGTGATGCATTTTAATTGCCTTCTTGTTATATTCAAGGATGAATTTGATTCTAATCTGTAAGTAAATGTACGATTGCTTAAGGGTAGCATCTAGCCGTCCATTTTGTTTTTAAGAATTTGTGTTTATCTCAGAAATTTCGTCAAAGTATTGACTTCAGATTTGACTTTATGTCGGATGATGGACAAAAAAAATCTGCTGTGGAGTCTTTGTTATGGTTGGAAGGCGCGTCTCTCTCAGGCTCATCTTGAGTTGGCCGCGATTGCATTTGATAAAACTTTTCATCTCATCTCATCTCTCTCATTTTCGTCTCATCCTCTCATCTCAGCTTCTCATGGTTCGTTTCTGGTTTCATTGCCTAAAACTTTAGAGCCCTCCTAAAAAGACAATTAATTTGTAACATTGTAAACACAGGGATATTCAGAAACATGGGCTCATATGGAAATACACGTATTAAAAATTTTGAAATAAACATAACAAAATTGGCTACAAAATGTGTTCTATATGCCCCCTCGTTCCAGGACGCACCTTTCCATTCGTTTTTCCCAGTTAAGACGAACATTTAGCAGTTGCATAGGCGTTATTCTGGCTCAACAATGCACAATCCGTTGCTTTAATTCGGCAATATCCCGAAGTTTTGTGTCATAAATCCTTGACTTGATGAATCCCCAGAGGAAGAAATTATGAGAAGGGATATATAGGTACAAATGGATTTCGTCAAAATTTTTAATACGTGTATTTCCCTATGAGTCCATGTTTCTGAATATAGCACTGTGCCTATATCTAAAATACTCTTTCCAGGTTTACAATGGTGAATTTTTATTTGCGTCAAACAATTTTACAGCTATATGTATGCATATAAATTCAATGCATATAAGCAAATTGCCAATTAACTCGGTAACAAGTAGGCGTGATATTATGCTTATTCAAATTACTTCCTTAGAAATGTTTAAAAAAATCAATTATATAATATACGATTAATACGATATTAAATAAACCATTACAAAACGGACGTAATGCAGAGTAACGCTTGATGTAAAAGTACACTGGTAAAAATAATATAAGTGTACATTAGAGTACTAGTAGTGGAAGTAGTGTATGTAAAAACTTTGAACGGCAGAACTCTATCCGTTTGTGAGATGACCTCAGAATGACCCCGTTGACCTATACCTACTGACCCCATTTCCACGTTTAGTCTGTCTTAAGGCTGTATATGTGTACAAAATTGGAACCACGTATCTCTATCCGTTTGCGACATGACCTCAGAATGACCCCGTTGACTTGACCTATTAACCCCATTTTCACGTTTAGTCTTTCTTAAGGTTGTAGTAGTACGTTTACCGAATTGTGTTATATTGCAAACATGAGATGACCTCAGAGGGACCCTGTCACAGCAACCTCATTTTTGAACTCAGACCTACAATTGTCCTCTAAATGACACACAGAGAACACTGTAGGTACCCATAGTTAAGTTTTTTATTAATGGCAGTGGTGACCCTTGCTTGGTGACCTCCAGTAATTCCGCCTACATCAAATATCATTTCAAGAATACGTAACTATAACCAATGATTTCCAATAATAATTGTGAAGTATAGTACTCAAGAAAGTAACCGTGGCAAAAGGTTACTGGAGGTCATCACTGCCATTTAAAAAAACTCTACAGTACAGTACGTTAATCCGTTCTAAAGTTATCGTGGACAGGGACAGACAGACGGACAGATATTATACAGCGAAAGAATACACAGCAACTGCGTTACTCTGAATAAACAATTAAGAGTCTGGGCCTTTACAAACCAATAACATAATAAATACCTACCAAAGGACATTGTTTTTTGCAATATTTTGTCAAACATCATTTGAATTTGCAGTTCGTTTCCTGTCTCAGATATTCTGAGGGTGATTTAGTATATACACTACGCAGTTGAGCCGTTATGTTCTCCAAGTTGAATTTTTTGACCTTTGACATTGCATTTTGTCTCAATGACTATTTGCCTTTTTTGCCGCTAAGTTGGAATGGTAAATGTCATGAACTTTCCATGTCAAATAGAAAGATGAACAGAAGATTTTTTTATTTGTGGAGCATTCTCTGTTTTATTATTTTCAGCTATTGCGCCATCCGTCTTTTAATTGAAATAGTTTATCCATCCTCAGCTTTCACATTTCTACAAGTTACAATTTATTACTTACATGCTGTATATTTTGGGTGTACTTGTGCATTTATGTTAACCTTTCATCTGTGGAGTGATGATTTCTGCTATTTAACTACTCAAATGTTTAAGATTGACCGATTCTTGAAAGGTAACTGATTTAATACACGATACACGCGACATGAATATATATTTACATGTGTTAAGGGGTCTGCCACTTTAGCGTGCCAATTATCGCCAATTTTTGCAAATCCTGATTCCGAGATATTAAAATACATTTTTGAAATTTATTGCTCCCAATCCACATAGCGGCAAATTATAGCCCCGATTGGAATTTTGAAAATCAGTCATTCACAATTCCTAGATAGATACTGGTAGAATTCGGTTATTTCAACCTCGTGACTCTACGTTAAGCCGTTCGGTTGGAATCAGGAATTTCCCAAGTGCCATCCCCCTCTTAAATACACAAATATTTTGCAATAATTATTACGACACTAAAATCACATGCTGCATGCTAACAATTAAATGTACATGAAAAATTAATAATTTTTTTTTCAAAATTTCATGAAGCTGTATTTCCTGCAAGTCGTCAGATGATCTCCTCAAACGGAGGTGACTGGGTTGGCCTGTATTATATCACTGCTCTGATACTTTACCCATTTGTGGTTATTGCAATAGCTGCCCTTGAAACTACACACCAAGATTTTCCTATTCGCCGATTCGTCAAAGAAAGTCTATTGTTGGAACCTTACAAAGATAGTGTTTTCCTATTGTTTCTATTTATGTGTATTAGTAGTTTTTCGGTTTTATTCTCATCCGAAATATGTTTAGGCTACGTTATGCTTATAATTTACTACATTCAATTCGCAAAAGGCTGGCTCTCTTACTTAGCAGTTTACATACCAAAATACGTTCAAAAATTGGAAAATCAGAGGAGAAATAGGTTTGTGGCTAAATTATGGCCCTCGCTAAAAACATCAATTTCCAGTCTTAAAATTATAAATGACATGTTCAACAGACATTTAATTCTTATCAGTCCCTCTTTAATTTCTCAGGGGCTTATGGTATGTGTCTGTTGCAGTTTTATTTTGCTAAAATATTTTCGATTCATGTCAGCACTCCTTTGTACAATTTTTATTTACACAATCGTTTCCTCGTTCTTCTTTGCTTTTGCAATCATTCAGCAAGCAGCAAAACTGCCTATTTACTCAAAAATATTTGGAAAAAATTGGGAAAAACATTGTGCTCGTAAAAGCCAATTCAGGAAATGGATTCATAGTTTCCCACGTCAGCAAATTAGCATTGGACATTATTTTTACATAAGAAGGCGCACCGTTCTCACATATTTTACAAAATTTATCGACAATACGATTTCTTTGGTATTAGTGACACGGTGAATGGACTAGGGCTGCTAAACTAATATTTCCATTTTCGGTTTACTCAAAATATTGTTATTATTTCAATTAAAATAATCAATTAATTTTATGTTATAAACTATAGAGGTAACAAAACAGCCAAATAAATAGTTTATTCCTTTTGCCTCAAAATGGCATAATAAAATCCGAGAAAATGAATAAAAATAAAAATAAATAATGCAATCTGTTTTATAATATTCTTAAGTGTATGTAATTATATACTTCTTCTTTATAATTTTTGTGAATCTAAACCCTCGAATAAACGATAGTCAAAATGAATCCAAAAGAATCAGTCCTGTGGCAGACGACTCATTTTCGTAATTTCTTTGGCAGACCACACCACAAAGGGTACCGTCCATGATGTTGGATGTATGCGGCGAATAGTTCGTGCACAAAAACGAAAACGTTTCAGTCTCACGAGTCTAGTCATTTAATTTCGAATCCAAATTTCAATTTATTTTCAGCATTTTAATTTCAGCCTTTCATAATTATAAAAAATATTGGATTTAGAATTAGTAGAATAATATCATCTCCTACTTTGATAACATTGCAAAATAAAATAGATCGGATCGAAGACATACGCGAGGTCGTCTACTTAAAATGACAAATAAGGAATTTGAAATTTTGAGACTTGAATTGTAATTAAGTCTGGCTTCAGTCATCAAGTCATTAAATAGTCAATATAGTCACTACTTAGTTGAGTTATCAGCAGTTTATCAGTATCCGTTCATTTAGTGCACATTCACAATTATCATTCCAATTTTCCAATAATATTGATCAACCATTATAAAACGGATATAATAAGCGTTGCTGTATAGCCGCCGTGACCTTGGCCTATTGACCACAATACTATCTGTATACATTTTTGTAGCTTTCTTATTCTTTAACGTGAGAATTACTAGATTGTTTTTCAGTTTTGTCATTTTTAAGACTGTAGAATCGACCATTTAACTTACAGTAAAAATAAATGAATATTTTAAGTTGGAATTAATATTAATATTCTTCAATTAATTCAATATTATTGCTTCAATTTTTTTCTGCAACCTTTCTGTTCTATCGATATATAATATAATCATAATCATTCATAGAAAGATATTGTAATACAACTGAAAATTGTTTATTTAAATACCATTTTTATAAACTCCTTTGCAAAGTTCTACTATACAGTCATACTCATAATATTATATTTAACATAATACGACCTAACTACTTAACACCATACCGATTAGGCTTAATTAAAAAAATAAGCGGCAGCTGCGATGCGATGACCAATTAATTCTTTGTGGTTTTCCTGCTGGGTGACATGCATGCAACGTATAAGGAAAAATTGGTAGGTATCTGATTAAAAAAAAAGAACATTTCCTGTTAAAGAAATTGTAGTTAAACTAGATAACGTACTTTTGTGTCATATTATAATTTATGTTATGTGTTTCATATATTGATTGACATATATTTTAGATATTATTCTTTGTCACAGTTTTGTCAAACTAAAAGTCATGCAAATTCAATTCTCAATATAAAGAGTACAGTAATAATACCAAATAAGTATATAGTAGTAGGTACCTAGGTAGGTAATGTTTAGATAGGAGAAACAGATAAATGTCAGGCATGTATAAATAAATGGACTAAAACTGACATGCAACGCAACAGTTAAACACTTGTTTTTAATGCCTCTCATTTCAATACAAAAGAGCATTTAGTAAGAAGAATAAAAGTCCTTCCACTACTGTTCCAGTAATTTGTATAGAGAGGGACAGCTCTTTGCTTGGGAAGGCCATCGCCAAATAAACTCTTGTGTTAAACAGACATAAAAAAACTAGGTAGCTCTGTAACTTAAGGAGAACTGTAGGTTTGAGATAAGAGTTTATATTTTGCGACCAAAAAATTTTCCCATAAGAATAAAAATGACGCAGCTTCGTGCCGTGCGTCTGTGGCCTGTAATGTCATGTAATTCAAATACAAAATCGCAAAATCCTGGTTCCGACATTTTGACATAAAACGTAGAGTTGCAAAAAAATGTCAGGAGTTAACAGTCACAACTTTCATCCTCTAAATATGCGATAAAAATCAAAATAAAGTTTTCCTATGCATTATCCCCACTTCAAAAAACTGCATTTTTTGTAACAGAATTTTATTTTTTTTTAAATTTTTCTGAATCTGAAGCCCTCGAAAAATATGAGTAGATTTCGGAAATGTAGACTTCATTATTGTAAATTAAATTGTTTTCCTTGAATCAGGATTTTGCGAACCTGAAACCCCTCCTTAAAAATGAAAGAATTAACTGACAGTGTGAAACTGTCGGATGTCTTAGTGTGCAAATAAATGCCTTATATAGTGGTACGGATTTATATGACTTAAACTTATTGCATAACTGTCGGATGCTTAAGTGTGTAGCCTTAAGTAACGTAAATTTCGGATGCCTCAGTGTCCTTTTATTTTGAAAATGACTTTAAAATCTGTTACGCGAGATACATACACAAATGACAAACTGCCACTGGACAACCATAAAGAGTAGCTTCAACTGTTATGCAAGTAGATCGATAGTTCCAATGTCCTTAAAAATCTAACCCAGTACCAAATCAATTATTTAACTGTCTTGTATTCTATTATTTTACAACTCCACCCGACGATCGAACTATTATTTTTACTCAACCCGTTTAGTTCCAAATATTATTTCTTTTGCGTTCGACTTGGTTCGACAAATACTTAACGCACACTTGCTAAGTTTCTTCGCAAAACTTCTCCCACTTGTAGCAGGATATTTTTGCAACCCTATATATGTATATTATAACGATATGATTATTATAGACCCTATAGAGATATAATTCAGCAAACCTCAAAAAACCTTTCATAAGCATAAATATTGAAATCCAATACACTTAAACAATATTTGATATGAATTATGACAGTTAAATATCTACTTTTAATATCAACATTCATATAAGTCGCAATAACACACACACACACCTAGGTATCTATAAATGTTTTTATTTCGTTGCGTATTCAGAGTATTATTGACTGAAATGGTGAGTGGACGGCATTATATTCTATTCAGGCAAAAATGGAGTTCTTTAGAATTTTTCGAATGAATTACAAAGCCTCAGACGATTCAACCCCCAGTAGTAGCACAACAACGAAACCCAAAGGTAAAATAATTTAATTAACTTTTTGAGCGTATTACGAGACGAAAATGTTTATATTAAATAACTATATAATTCTAGAGCAATTCTGTTTAAGAGAAAAGTAAACTACATAAATTCATTTTTTTATAGATTTTTTCTAAAAGTCTGACTCAAAAAAACTTCATATTGGTATAAGATGAAAGACCCTGTAGAGGAGAAAAAATTCATGATTTTTTAAATTAATTTTAAAATACTTTTTAAAGGTGTTGGGTCTCGGCGTGGGGCATGTATTTGCCAACCAAGGGAAAACAAATTTTTCCACTAATTTTTAACTCGAAATTTTTGGCATTTTATACTTTAAAATAGATGCATTTGAATTTGTACTCTATCCGTATTTTTTAACTAATAATTTACTATTCTTTTTCATTGCCTAACTAAATTTTTATATGTTTGGATCTAATATAAATTAAAAAATGGGTAGGAAATTTCTTATTTCATTTTTCCTTAATTATCGTTTTAGAAATAGTCACTGAAATTTAAAATTTAAATATTTACATTATTTAATGCGAATAATTATAACATAATGGAGGACCAATGTAAGACAACTAATTTTCTTCGGTTGAAATTCATCGCAACAATTAAATCAAAGGCCATCTATATCACAGATCTACCCTTAATAAAATACGGGACGTAATAGAGAGTTTCCGCTACCTAAATTTGTAGAAATTATAAAGTTTACAAAATTTATAAATTAATTAGCGAATGTATGTCATAGATAGATGGCACCACTGATGAGATGACATTAAATTTGAATGAAATTATTTTATAATGTAAATCAAAACTTCAAAATTTTATATACATTCCATAATTTTTGGCACAGAGCACAAATGGAAAGATATTGGGATTTTGTAGTCCAACTTTTAAAAACATTCATTGAAACATTATTGTAGTTTTTTTGGCGCTATGATTTGAGTAGGTATAAACGTTTCTTTTTCACTTAAAAATTGCAAAGCAGAAACTATACAGATCATCCAGAATTGAATACGGGATGTATGGATTGAATGAAACCATTGTCCTTGATCCCATATTTTAAGGGAGGCTGTGAGGCCTTAGGTTCTGGGAAATTCGATAGGGTCGCATGGGCCTCACAACTCCTAAATGGTAGAACCGGTGACCGGGGAAAAAAGGTTTTTTTTAATCCAAGCATCCCGTTATTTTCCTTTGTCAACAGATTCAGCATTAAAACAACAGAAATTAACAGCCTGGCAGCCAATTTTGACAGCAGGGACAGTGCTGCCATTCTTTTTTGTAATTGGAATATTGTTCATCCCAGTTGGCATCGGATTACTATTTTTTTCGAATAATGTCCGTGAAATAGCAATTGAGTACACGGACTGCAAAAGTGAAAGGGATCCATCGGCTCAGTGTAAAACGCTTATACAACAAAATGTCACCGACTGCACTTGCGTTGTGCCACTCAATTTAACCACTAATTTCAATGTACGGTTCTCAACTAACATAGTTGTTGACACTGCTTGGTTGCTTACGCATGCGCATCCTGGCTTTATTATAAACTAAACGTTTCTTTTTGACTAATTTGCAGGGAAAAGTTTACATGTATTATGCTCTAACAAATTTTTATCAAAATCACAGACGATACGGTAATGACAAAAATAATTTTATAAAGCTACATATTTTTATGTAATCTAAATACATTATACACTAAACAATAAAAACGGCATATTATTCATTTGTCTCGTGTCATTTTCTGATTAAATGTTTTAATGATTTAAGATCTTTGTTTTTTTGTTTTAACGGATCTTTGTTTTTTGTTCTCCAGTAAAATCGCGGGATGATCTTCAACTTTTTGGAGGTCCTGACGGTGAACCTGTAGAGCCTGGACGTGACTGCGAGCCTTACCGTAGAGGTTATTTTCTAAATTTCTTACTGCAATTACCTAAATTGGCAGGCAACTACAATTTGCATTGATTACAAGAAATAAATTTTTATTGCGTCTTTTTTGTAGATGAAAAAGATAAGAAATTTTATTATCCTTGCGGGGCAATTGCCAATTCGATGTTCAATGACGAAATCACCTTGTTCAAGAACGGCGTGGAAGTTAATTTGCTGAATACTGGAATTGCTTGGGATTCGGACAAAGATTATAAATTCAGAAATCCTAAAGACTTTGGAAGAAACAGCAAAATGTGGGAGAAATATAAAAAACCGCAGAGTAATAATTTATAAATATCGTCTTAAATTATAATAAAATATTACAAAATAGTTAGGTGTTCCTAGTGTTCCAAAACCAACACCAATATCTCGTGTATCTTAAATGAATGAAAGTTAAATTCTGACAAAATATAATTCCCAATTATTACATAAGCATTCCTAAAAAAATCTCAATTTTATTAATGCGAATGGTACAATTAAAATAAACAAAAATTATATGTATTGGTGCCCGGTTTGCACGGGGAGAAGGTGGAATTCTATTTATAAGCTCCCCTGGGGTTTATATATAACCTTAAACATTAGAATTTTAAGCGAGTCTATTTCTGGATGGTACCGTACCAAGTACCAACATCAAAATTCCTCCAATTAATTGTTATAAATTATTAAATATGAGTTGACGGTTCTTTTTCTAGCCAACTGGATTCAATACATTGCAGTTACCAATTATATTTAGGAAATTAGTTGAGAAATTCATGCGTTTATATTGTCACTATATAAATTCGGAAACTCTGAAGAAACCGTAAAAATGTCCCCTAATTCATCCTGTAACAATAATAGAGGTACTCATTTGTAGTTTATAAATTACATCGACGTTTATAATTCAAAAAGTAGGTTTTGCCTATTTGAATTTTTTTAAAATTATTCTGATCATTTGTAAAATAATCCAGAGACAATTATTTTCTGGCGGATTATGAACGAAACAATTATAAATCTTGCGTCGATTATTTGAAATGATTAGAATAAGCTCATATTATTATAAATTATAATCACCGAAACTGAATACCTCTAATCCAAGCTTAATAACTTTATTTCTAATAATGAATCTGACAATTTTTAATTCTGCTATTTCAGACTGGAAGAAAGAGTTATGGGAGTTGGATCCGTTGAACGATGAAAATAATGGTGTTCAAAATGAAGATTTCATCGTTTGGATGCGAATAGCAGCCTTGCCTAACTTTAGAAAACTGTACAGAATTATTGATCACAACGCAACGGAGTTCCTGTTCTGGTTTACCCTCAGGAAATTATTCTTTCACAATCAAATACAGTAAGTAACCAACCTTGACCTACAAATTTCAATTATTGTCTAAATTGAATAAGAGGATGGCTTCCAATGGGCATTGTGATTGTGAGAGTACTCAATGTCAAAAAACTTTCATACAGCTCACAATTTTTTTTTACCGAACGCTACGAAACTTTCTTCAAAAATGTGTTTTGATATTATCTAGGGCACCCGAAGGCCAAAAAGTTGTTTTGAGTCGGAAGGCAGTTGCCGACGACTTTAAAGATTTCCCTTGGACTTTGNCAGTTGCCGACGACTTTAAAGATTTCCCTTGGACTTTGAACTTGTCGGCAACTGCCTTCCGACTCAAAACAATCACTTTGGCCTTCGGCTGCCCTAGACAATATCAAATCCGATTTTTGAGGAAAATTTCGTAGCGTTCGGTGAAAAATTGTGACCTATATGGAGAATTTCTGCTGAAGTACATTGGTTTCCCTACTCTCACAATGTTCATGGGAACAAAACCTTAACATTTTTTCTAATAAAAAAATCCTGATTGTTTTTAGATTACGATGTATCCAAGTTTCACGGTACAAAGTCAGTTGTTTTATCAACGACGTCATTACTGGGCGGGAAGAACCCATTCCTAGGAGTCTCTTACATTGTGGTGGGTACAATTTGTCTCGTCCTTGCCATTGGCCTATTATTCACCCACATCAAGTACGGCAAAAGTAGATCCGAAATGATAAACATCAATGCCAACACCGAATTCAGACATTAACATAATTTTCCCGATATTTTTAATTGTATGCACAATAATTATAATTTTAATGTTCTAAAATAAGAAGCTGTAGCTTTTATCCTTCCCAAATGCAAAAGAAGGCTCAAAAACTGCAAAAATTTACCCTTTCCAAAAAAGAATTAAAATTAAATATTTATTTTATGTTGACAAACAGCAATCAGTTAAGGAATCAAGTAGTTTTCGGTCCTTGCTTTTCTAAAATTATTATTTCGTTTCGTTGTGATGATTTTGAGTTTTGAGTACAATTTTCAGTATACATGCAAAGATGAATTAAAGCTACAACGCATAATTATTTGCAATGAGAATAATTATATGTCGAGAATAAATTATAATAAATATTACTTATAAAATAACGTGGCGCCAACAATAATCATTGTCATTATAAGGGTAAAGTCTGAAACCAAAATTAAAGTTTTTATTGATCAGTCAGTCAAATTCCCATTTAGGGTAATTACATTGCCTCCAAGATAAGATTTACTTAAATTTTACACAGAAATATAACATTTTATTTAAGTTTTGGCTTTGAAATTTAGTCCATCATTGTATCATTTAATTAGATTTTTTAACAATTGTAACTTTGTAACTTATGGAGTAGAATATTTTACAAAGATTCAGAATAATCAAAAAATTTATAGAACAGGCATCAATAATCAGAAAAAATGAATTTGTACTGGATTATAATCGTCGATATATTACTTATCATCCTAGAAATACCTCTATTATAATTTAACAAAAATGTCGAAAGAATGACTTATGGTAAACTTTCGTTAAACTTTTAACAGTCTCAGGATTGTCTCAAAGGACGTGGACACAATTTGCTCCAAAATTAATTTCCAAACGTCAAAATCAATATAATATAATTAATTTAAATATAATTAATTAATTAACTATATTCTCGTAAAAAAATAAATAAGAAAACAAAAAGAAAAGTTAATTAATTCCCAAATGTTAGATTAGCGATACTTGGTGCTAATTCCGACATTTTAATTAGATCACGTAGCATCTGCTGTGCTGATTAATTAATCTGACGAGGACATCAGTCAGTCAGGTCTCCCCACTCATTAGCATCAACAGTTCCACTCCACGTTCATCCAGTGGATAAATTAATTGTCCTTCCTGGAGTTGTGCAAACTGCAAAGTGGCTAAGGCGGTCGCCTGTGAAAAGAAATCCCAAATTATAGACACTGACGATATTTTTATAAATAAATTGTCACCAGAAAATGAGACACCTGTAAAGAGCCGTCGCTTCTTCCATCTTGACCAAGTATGACGTTTATTGGAGTTCCGTCTGCGAAATCACCAATAATGACCGTTTCACCGGTTTCGTCGAAAATATGTTGCGCAGTCAGTTGTGTTCCGTGCACGTTAATTGTCTCTGCTCCATCTCTGACAGCCTGCGGCATTTCCTGAGACATTTGTAACAATTGTAACCCGATTGTAGCAATTATCTGAAACATTTCACATTTTATTTAAAGTTGTCTTAAAAGACGCGTTGAGGTGACCAGCTAAAATATGACAATCCTAGAGGTGCTGTAGTCAGAGAATCTATCTACAGTTCAGTTTAAGAAAAAAAAAGGATTATGACCTCTGGTAATCTTGAGATACTCCGCCCACAGTAAATTTATTTTCAAGAGTATGTAAACATAAACAATGATCTCCAATAATAATGTGAACTATAGTACTCAAGAAAGTAACGGTGGCAAAAAGGTTACCAGAGGTCATCATTCTCATTTTAATGCAACTTGACAGTATATCTTTTTTTGCAGTAAACACGGACAGTGATGTTGTTACACTCTGCAGTGATATTTTGAAATAAGTGAATTTTGAACATAGTAGTTCAAGTAGGAATTTACATGTAAAAGATTTTCGTCAAATTAAAAAAAAATTCGAGCCAGAACTTATAAACGTTGCCGCCACGTTTCCTATATAAATCTGTCCTCTTTCGAATGAGCTACACGACTATATTCGTTGTTTTTCAAAATGCTCAAATCGTCTCCGGGGATTTTTCCTACCCTTTTACTAGGCAATCTCCGAGCAGGAAAGCCAACAACGTTCGATTTCCGTGCGTGTTTACATCACAAAGCCACGGATACTGGATACTTTCAACAATATCATTTGCCCGCCGTTCAAGACACCCTTAAGGCTGGCATTCATTCGAAAGGATATGTTTGTAGATTACCTGATCTTGATTTTCATTGGTGACGTTGAGGACGCTTGTAGGAGTCGTCTGGATATTTTGGGGATGGGAGACTTTAGCTGCGCGTGAGGGTTCACTTTTATGTTGAGAGATATGGGTTGCCAGGTGTCTTCTCATATCGGATTTAACTCTAAATGGCTTTCCGCAAATAGTGCAGGCATGAGGTTTCTCTCCCGTGTGAATCCGTCGATGGGTACTTAAATAGCTTGCAGCTCGAAAACATTTGTCACAAAAGTCGCATCGATAGTTTCTCTCGCCCGTGTGAATTCGTCGGTGAATGGTTAAACTATATTTGCGAGCAAAGTCCTTTCCACAAAATTCGCATTGATACTGACGGATATCGGTATGAATTGAAACCACATGGTACTTTACGTCACCCCATTGCCGAAATTTACGTCCACAGTGCTCACATTGAAATGGCTTTTCTTCTGAATGAAGTCTCATGTGCACCTTTCAGCATCAGAATATTTTAATTCATTTTAATCAAAAATAAAACATAATTAAGTAAATCTTTGAGCACGGCAGCAATGCCAACCTCGATCTGTTCCCGAGGCCAACACATTATTTAACCTCACCATTTTATCAAATT
>JABASI010004160.1:0-14628 GCA_019776505.1 Tomocerus nigrus | reverse complement strand
TACGGTGAAATGTAACGATAAAATTTACGCGACCAGCTAGCTACGTTACGTTAACGCTAACGCAAAGAGAAAGTTTACGTTAACGTGGCCCCCGCGGTAAAATTTACATCCTCTAATAACAAACTAGGTAGACTAGGTACATGTGTATACAATATTTTGTGTAGGTATTAATAAACTGCGTATGAAGTTATGAAATAAAAATAATTTGCTTACAGTGGTAACATTTTGTAGTTTTTACTACGCACAAATCTTCGGTGTGCGTATATAGGGATATTGGGTAAAATAGTATGAGAGTATATTATGCATGTATGGAGATTAGAGGAGAGCGAAAGATTAGAGAGCAATTGTGAGGCTATGTTGAAAAACAAGTGAAGTTAACTGAGCTTTTCTGGAATTCTAGCTGTCATGAGAGGAGTGTAGTATTGTAGTATGGTAGAGTTGGAAGAACGAGGCACTTCAGAGTATTACTGTAGTGTCTCGTAATGGTAGCTGATGTGATGATAGTCAAAGTAAAACTACTACTTGCTACTACTTGTGAATACTCAAAATTTGTTATGTCAAGTCTGGAAAAGTCAAGTCATGACTAGTAAGAAAGGAATGGGAGTTTGGGCAAAGAAAGAAAGAGAGATAGAGAAAGCTAAAATATAGTCTTAAGTAATAGAATGCAGGACCATAGATTCTTCTTATGTCGTCTCTTTGCCTGTACAGAATAATATGTAGTGTGGCTGGGTTTGGTTTGATCTGCCTTGTCTCTCTCCAAGCAAACTATCAACTAAGAATGGGGAAAAGGAAGGGAAAGTAAACTGAAACCACGACAGGAACGCAAACCTAGGGAGACGAGACCACGGGACGGGAAAGGAAGGGAAAGTACGAAGGCGAGGCGATGACACGACTACTGATTCACTACTTTCACCAGAGTAAACTCTTCAGTTTGTGTAGCGTCCCTTTGCTTTGCTACAATGTTATCACAGCCCTGACTGCTCAAACTAAAAACTACATAGGTGCTTACTTATAGAGAAGCCAAAAACTAAAGTCTACATAAATATAACCCGCACTCCTATGTTTTCTCTCTTCAGTTTGACTTGAGTGGAGAGAGGACCTTTCTTTGCCTCAACTTTTACTACAAGATACACTGCTACGTGCATGTCAACGGCTTCTTTCTCTTCTTACTCCTGAAGGTACATAAGTAAACATACTTTACTGTTGTGGAACCTCACTTACTATATACAGTGATGTACAAAAGTAACTAGCCATACGACTTTCACCATTTAAGTAACATATTTTCACGTCTAATTAATAAACGAAAATTTTTCATCCCTTTTCCTCCTGACTTCATTATCACTTGGGTAAACTGTGTAAGAGAAAGTGAAATGAAAGTTTAATGTACTGAAAAATGTACGAAAAATATTTTGGGTTTGTTTTTAGGCATGACGAGATGAAAAAGGTATGAAAAATATTTTGGATTTGTTTTACGGAAGAATAGATGAAATGTTATTTTCACAGTGAAAGTCGTAAGAGGGGTTACTTTTGCACATCCCTGTAGTGTAGTAGTGTTAGGTAGGTAGTTTATGATAAATAATAGGACAACTATATCTAAACAACAGAGTCTTTATATGGGTGGAGATAAGAGAAAGAGGAGGACAAGGAGTCTGGCATTCTATCAAGGCAAAGAAAAGGACTGCATACGTTACAGATAAATCTATGGAAGAGTTAGCTACCTATGTGTGTGTACAGAGAAAGTAAGATAGTACACAAGTCTAGAATTTAGGAAGGGAAAGCATGAGAGTAATGTAAGCAGTGTTGGACGAACAACCAATCCATCCAATGCACATATAGTAGTAGTGCTAGTTTTGGAGACTCGGAGAATCATGTTATCTCCTATCTTTCTCTCTTCCTCTTATTTACTTTGTTTCTCTCTACTTTCTCTATCTTGCCAGTAGAATTTCTCTCTCTCCACACGCTCACCACTTACAATCTGTAGTTGATTTCCCTTTATTTCACATTATACCAGTAAAAGACTCATTGAGTATATGCATACGAACTGTTAGCACAGAGCTCACTTAGACATCCTATAAGTTTTCACACTTTCTCCACATTATTTACCCATTTCCTGGGCATTTACTTACCTACTGCATGCTATTTGTAGTAGAACAAGTATCCAACTGGAAAACAACTGTAACTTCTCTTAAAATTCCACTCTGCATTTGTTCTCGAGCTCTGTTCTAGGATCTTATAGAGAGAATGTTTTAGTATTTACCCGGGTTTTTGTCAAGTAGTTGTGCACTCTATTTTATGTACATTGCAATCTGCAAAATAGTAGCTACTACAGTACAAATAGATACAATCTGCCTAAAACAAAGAAATACTACTCAACTCCATTTTATTCTGTTGTACTATTTCATGGACGTCAGGTTTGGTGGATTTGATTTCCTCTGGCAATCCTGTCCTGTCCGCAAATTGCAAAGAGAAGTAAGTAGAAGGACAAACATAGGTATGGATGGATAGATAGATACATGCATAGTAATGTATTTTATGCAAGGTAGATAGGGATTTAGGAAGAGAGACGAAGCCATAAGTAAGCTACGCCTCTTTCCAGCTTTCATCCAAATTATTATGTATGTATGTATGTATCTACCCGGGTATTTCTATTAGCCTTTGAACAATGTTCGGAAATAGTGCTTTCACTTTGGAAAATATGTGAAGCATCCCTAAAGCACAGTTTGACACGTCAGTCTTTTTAATATCCATGCTGATGCAAGAGAAAAGAGCGACAAACACAGAGCCAGGCTACAGAAATACAGAATCGAAATTGAAAAGTACAAAAGAGTAAAATAAACGAGTCAATACATAACATTTTGTGGTGTTAGCAATGTATATTTTATCTATAGTCCAAAATAGAATGACTGTTTTGAGTAAAGAGTGAGAGAGAGAGAGAGAGAAAGGAATTAGGGATAGGAAATAGTCATCGGACTAAGCAAAACTCTGTTATGTATAAATGTAATGTAAATGCCAAGCCAAGTTGAAGCAGACAACAGTCATTGCCATATTGCATTGCTCTGCTTTCTCTTTTCTACTACTAAATATCTACAATTTCGGATGTAGTGACAAACTCTGTTCAATGACAAAAGGCAATGTCCTTATGTTACTGGGGACAGAGGGAATTGTCTTTTTCTACCAATTTCATTTCCATACGACATAGACGACAACTTTTCTAGCAATACACGGAAATATAATATAGAAAGAGAGAGAGAGAAGATATGATGCAGATGAGGTACTCTGCTACTCACTCACATCCTACATTCGCATTTTCCCCGAGAAATGCCAAACAGTTCTGATGTGATGTGAGTCACTAATGTAATTCAATGTAACAGAAGAGCAAGAGCAACTCTAAATAGTTCACCGACTGAAGAAGATGGAGAAAAAGAGGGAGCCTAATATTTACAACCATTTTCTCTCTCTCTTTTCCCGACTCTCTACACAGTTAGTAGGTACATAACAAGGGAACTGTAACGTAATGTACACATAACAGCTCTCCTCATCTCATTCTTTCATTTTACACAACGCACACAATGACACAATATTTCGTTTTCCTTTCCTCATCCTCCTGACGTCCATCCATGCCATGTCTTTTTTTTCTCTCTCTCTCTCTCGCTAAAACTTCCACTCTTCTATATGTTCATTTTGTGACATTGTATTTTGTGATGCGATGCGATAGGTTGTGTGTGTGTCTCTGGTAATATGACTAGAGGCCAAAATGAAACTCAATTTCAAAGCTGACACGATAGGGCGGACGAGTCTAATTTAAAATCCTTTTCCCCAGTTTTCCAAGAGGTGCAATTCTCATTCTCTGCTTCATTCGATTCTTTCCCGTCTCCACTCTTAGCATACACAACTTCTTTCCACTCATCTCTCTCTCTCTCTCTCCTACACTATCTCCCTACTCAATTTGCTCGTTTTATTTTCAAACTACCTACTTTTCCACTATATACTCCTCTCTTTCCTTTAAATCGCCCTACTTCATATTATTTCTAAGTGTAGGAGTTTGTAAATGCCATCATACTATACTTTCCAGCCTAAATATATTATTATATCCGGTCTATCTTAGAGCATCTATTTAATTTTAGTTACACTGATGCAAAGAAGGGAAAGCCTCTGTTACCTTTCTATAGGCATTCTTCAATCTACACAATAGTTGGCAACAATAACATTTCTATTATTCTTTCGCCAAAAATGGCTCCATATTAAAAATAAACTCTTTTTACATTCACAACGCTTTTAGTGGTATGTAGTAGACGTGCCAAGTTTTGAATGTAACATACTTAACAGTTTTATTTAATTTACATAAATTGTGTAAAAAATATGTAGCTACAAATGCTACTCATCTCCATCTATAATCGATAATTTGTTTCCCTTGCCCTTATACCTTTCATGTACAGCAGACAGAGCCGTACCCCTTAATTACAACATTAATTACTAACTATTAGCCTTTTATTAACGATAAAAACACAGCCAAGAGCAGGTGATAATTTACAATAATAATTGAATGTCCAAATTAAGCAATAATTGAAACGTCAATTAATAAAACTCAGTACCTAGGTTATATTAATTATGCATAACTTTATTATCAGATGTCATTGATGGTATGCATGGTATGACAAAATAAATAATACAATTTTTCACGAATAATCTTCAGATTTTAAAAATGTAGGTACTCAAGATCTAGAGAATGTGAGAACATAGTAGAAGAGTATACATATGCAATTCCTCCCACGCATTGTAATTTTTGTGTAGGAGTTCCTATCGAAGTGGAATAATTGCAATGGGAGAACGTGTTTGACAACAAAATAATTGCTCATTATTCATAGATAGAGAGGCAGAGCTTAGTTATCTGATGGAAAGCAATATGTTTTATGAAGTTTTGAAATTAGCATTTATAGGCTTTGTGAATTTGCTCGTTCATACATTGCTCATTTTATAATGTGAGAGCTGAAAGGAAATTTAAATTAGGCACAGGGAGTTTGGCAGTCGTTTATAGATAGGATTGAGTGAGGAGATGAGTGCGGCGGCAAGTTGCAACATTTATAAAGACCGAAGCTACGTAACGTACAAAGTTTCCCTCCTCTTTGAAATAGGGTGGTGAAAGTGGAAAGCTTTTATTGAAAATTATAATCGAATTATTGCTGCGGTGGTAGTTCGCCGATTCTATCTTCATGATATAATCCTTCCCACCCGCCAATAACTAATCCAATTTGCATAAAGGTACAGACGGCTCGAATGTAATGGGAATCTTCACCAATCTCCCTCCTAACTATCTCCTTTCACCATTTACTCATCTTCATGTTCTCCATTATAAACACTCATTTCCTCCGTGTAGCTTTTTCCATCTATTAGACAACATATCTCTATCCCACTAACTACCATTGCACTTTTCACCACACTAAATCCAAAATCAATTCAATCAATTCAAAGACCTTTTCTCATCATATACCTTACATACATCGTTAGCATCTGAACCCAGATGATGACTAACTTACTCCATAATAGAATTACAACATAATTTCAGGATTAAAATCATCCATGTCTATAATTTGCAAAAATGTGTCACAAAAATTAAATGCTCATTCAATATTTACACTATCATTCTTCAAAGAAAGTATACGCTCTAGTTAGTAACTATCATTTTATTCTGTGTAAATTCTGAATGTTTCTTTATCTATGTTGTAACTTGACACAGTTACAAGTAGCACTGGGAATTATGCTCATACATACGGCAAATATTTTTCGTAAAGAAATTTATGCTATTGTTTTTAATGTATGAGCAGAATAAATTATAGGGCATATATCTAATAGGTCATAATAGAAAGTGAATGTAAAACATTATTAGTATGCTGAGCGATTAGAAATGAGAGTTGGAAGCAACTAATATAGTTTGTGTACTACATGAATTCCTCCCTGTCTTCCTTTCCAATGAATAAAGTGAGAATTTATGTTAGTGCCTAGGATTAATTTCCTCTAGAGAAAAACAGCATTTCGTATGCAAAACTCATCGTCTTGTAATAAGCTGACGTTAACGTTAACTCGTAGCACTCTGTTTGAGTTTTTCTAGAGCAGAAACTTAAGTTGACTACAAATAGATAGATACATAGAGGGGAAAGATACACTTGAGTCTGTCTTGCCAAACTGTGTATCTGTACTGTCTCTTTCGTAAAGTATCATCACATATATCAAAGAATATACTCTTTCCGTCCTTCCTTGACTACCTACTACATACATAGAGACTGACTAAAAAGGATGAGTCTACTAAACTCTCTAGCTCTTCTAGATTACAATAGTCCATATGTTATCGCAGGATTAATTAAAACAAAAACGGGATTTCACTCTCTACTTCACTCTATCCTATCATCTATTTTCGGGCTAAGTAGGCAAAGAGCCGTCCTGTCTCTAGGTATACTTTCTAGCAAAGTAAAATAAACTAAAGGGCTTAGGCAATGTGAAAGAACTACACTGAACTGGAACATAATTGCTTCCAGTCTCTAAGCTCACGCTAATACTTTACTTCACATACATTAAACTACCTACCTACTTTACATTTCTACGAAAGAGAAGTACAAAGTAAGTCGGCACCGTGTTCATTGCTCCTCTTCAATTTTACACTCCTACACTCTCAAATAGAAGAAAGCTATGTAACACATAGCACCTAGGTATATGCGTATATTCCCTGTACCTATCCTTTTCCATTTGTTCTAATACTAGTTTTTGCATTTCCTCACACACTCACTAACTCCTAGACAATTTCACTACCTACACACACAACTACTGTCCGTTAAATCTTTCCTTTTAAGTGCATACACACAGGGAATTATATTTAAGTATGTACACGCGTACTCTATCCTAAACGCTTAATTACAATATTATTCATATGAGTTAAAAGAGGACAGCTTAACTGAGTTTTCCTAAACTAGTATAAATTACTAGAAAGAGAGAGAGAGAGAGGGAGAAAGCCCACACACATATATTAGCATCTCTCTAGTCAGTACATAGCGTGATGTATGTGAAGTAGTTATACATTTATGCTGTTAAAATCCACATAGCTCGTTAAATAACATAAACAATCATTCTTCTCTTAGTTATGTACATCTCTCTGCATAGGTAATAAAGCAACAAAACAAAGTAGCCACAAAGTACATAGACGAAAGCAGGTTGTGGACAAAACTACTACTACGGAATTTATCTATCTGAAAACTCAAATACACACTGAGCACAATCAAAAGTAAATGAAGTATATGTAAAGGGTGAGGAAGAAGGAGGGCACACGTTTGCTCTGAGCACACACACCAAAGTAAACACTTTTAGTATACATAACTAATGCTCACACTCACAGATTCCTAATAACTATGTATGTAGAATGTAGGAGAGAGGAACACACATACACACAGTAAAGTAGACTAGGGACAATACAAAAAGATATACATCACCTCTGTTATTGCATACCAATTTAGTAATGCTACTTTCTCCACCTATAACTTATTATTTACACAGAGAGGCATAGAGAAAGCAGAGTCATAGTAGTGTTTTGTTATTAATACATAATAAGTAACTACTACACATATGATTCGTCCTTTTCACTCGTGATACTTACTGGCTGGGAATACGTGTCCAAACACAAAATTCTAGCATGTTACATGGATATCCGACTTTTATTCCTAACCCGTTCCCCAGTGAAAATTCTGAGCTTGTATTTGCAACACTATATACTTACACGATGCTTTATCATATACTTTGTTTGTATGCATGTCGAATCTGAAGATAAACTACACTAGTACTACTACATAGTTAGACAGAGAAAACAACTCGGCTCAGGAAATGATAAACGGAGAGCTGGAAGGAAATCCAAACATAATTTATTTCTCCTGACCATAGCCATACTACAACTAGTACCTAGGAAAAGAAGCTATGCAAAACCATGACACGCCATATTTGTACATTACCAACTACATTATATATTATACAGTGCCATATGTAAACTGAGAAGACGAGCAAATTTATACTCTTACTTACTATGTACTTATACATACTATATATTATAGCTTCTATTAAATAGAGATGCATTACTAGTAAGTATGCATAACATATGTAACAGTACACATCTGATAAATTACATGGGAAATATAGCTTGGAGGAGAAAGCTTTCAGAATTCAATTCAATTGAATATTTACCTAGGCCACACACAAATACACAAAGGCAAAGGTGTATCGCTATTTCTCCAGGCATCTCATTCTTTACTTTACGCAGCTCAATTTGCTCTATTTTCTTCGCATTCCATCATTCTACTCCCAAAACTGTTCCTTTTACCTTCATTTAGATTCAGATGCAACATTTATATCGAAACTCCGCAGTTGGAAAGAGAGAAAGAATCTATAGGATTCCACATATGACGGAGAAAATATAGTCTCGTGTCTCCTTTACTTACGTGCATACTTTGCATAGCTCAAAGCGTACAATAAAACTATCTACACAAGAAGATAACACACAACTCACCTATCTAACCTTTTCACTCAACCACTACCAACCACTCACGGTACACCATTACAAAGTGTATTCAAACAGAAAGGAATGTTTTATCTCCATAAGCAATCTGCATTACATCCTCTCATTCCAAAAAGGACATCTAGCAAAAGACTCTCTAATAATATTTAACTATCCATTCGAAGAATACAAAATACCATACCTAAGTGCTATACTGCTACAGTACACCTTAATAATATATTTACACAAACTACAAAAAGCTACATACATCTCTTTCGTGTTCTGTCCTCCTGTCTTTTCCCACTGTGCCCAAATGTATAAAGTTTCACTTCGAAACGACGCACAGACTCTTTTGATTAGACTCTCAGAAACTATTTTATCCTTTCTCTACACTTTCTACGCATTTTATTCTTAAGCCAATCGATGCAGATATTCAAAAAACCTGCACAGAACAGCAAAAAATATCAATAGCAATTGCAAGGGCGATAGCACGTTATTCTTGGGGCAATTCACTTCCATATCCCAAGGTATCCATCCATCTTACACTCTGTCCCTCCCAATCCAATATTCCTACCGTACATTTCACAATGGAAAATCCTATACCGTCCATAATAATGTGTGCAGAAGAATTATTATATCCCCCGGTATATATAGGTAATACTAAAACTCAGTTTCACATAACAATTTTACGTGCGTTATTTAATGCTACGCACTGAGCTATTAGATCAACGTAGCTAGATAACTTATATCGACATATTATATGAAGGCATTAATCCGAGAAATGTCTATTGAGTAGGAAAAAGACGATATATGAATATAATCTACCAGAAATAGTTTCCAGTGTTATTTTTGCATGGCATACAGTGCTGTTCAAGTATCAGTTGCCATACGACATAGTGCACGAAAACTTTTTCACGTCTTTTCCACCACAAGGACCTTCCCCTAACCTTCCCTTTTGATAAAGCTCGGGTGAAAATGCTGGGAAGTGCGTAAAATTTTTTGTATACTATTTCGGCGCTTGAAAAGTCAAAAAATTGCATATACAATGGAGAAAGTCTAATGGCAACTGACATCTGTTCAGCACTGTAGACACAGTGAGTGAAGTCATTCTTGCCATCCATAACGCCTGTTTTAAACTACTATGCGTCATCTGCTTTCCCTCAAGCTTCGAATAAAACAAGCCGACAGAAGGCAAGGATGGGGATGACCACGGCGCGACGGAAATCCATACTAACCTGATTTAAAGGATACATTAAAGAAGATCTCGTGCCATGCATGACTCAATAGGAAGGCATGGCATGGCTTCCTTTGCTATTGCAAAGCAATCCAACCGCTAACTCAAATGCTTCACTTGACTTTGACTTTAGCTCTGTCTCTCTAAATCCAACTTCCATTTCATCCATCCCTATCGCTCTAACTAAATAGTCCTGGAACATAAAACAAGCATTGTGGCCTCCCAATGGATTCAATTCAACATCCTTTGTCTTTTACGTACCGTCAACCGTAAAACTCCTTCAGTTTGCTTCGCTTACCAAGATCCAGTAGTAGGTACCTAGTGAAACCATACACTCTCATATTGCACTTTCTACAAACTGTCTCCAATCTCTAGTTTCCCTTCCTTATCTGACTAGTTTTTTTCGAAAACCTTTTTTTCAAATGAAATAGTACGTGAAGAGCGTTAAGTCAATTTGCGACAGGATGCTATCCATGGCGTAAAGATAGTGAAAGTCAGCACTAACCCTCCTTGATTTTCAACAAGGATACATCAAGACACATTACTCTCAACTTTCTAACTCCAAACTTATTTCCAAGTTTAAACGGCTTGATTTGTTCCAATCCAATCTCCGTCTATATAAGTAGCCCTTAAATTTATCTTAATGGCCCAGTTTAATGTTACCTTTATAGCATTTGCCTAAGAAGGGATAAAGTTTAGGAAATTCGCACCACATTACAGCACAAAGTATCTTATCTTATTGAGCAGTACCATACCATACCTTTGTAAATTCGACAGAGTTAATAATTTTTAAATAACTATCAATTCGCAAACCTCCGTACCATTTGCCTAAATATAACGGACCGAAATTTACATTTTCAGTTATATTTTGTAGGTTTCTGAATGTTCCAAATACATCCTTCATCAAAAATCAGGAATAACAAACGATGATAAGCTTTATTGGTCGTATTTATGAAAAGCGTCAGTTAGCCAATGGAGTGTAGAGGGAAAAAGAGAGAAAAACATTTGTCGACATTTTTAACCGAAATCGAATTAGTGTGGAGGAGTTTGTGGATGGGGTTTCTCGGCTAGTTTCCAAAATTCAATTTGTCACAACGACAATATTTGTCAAATTTCGTTAGCCACTCAACTGAATTCGAGGATAGAGCAGGCGGCGAAGACAGAGGATGGGGCAGGAGAAAAGCGGATGCCAAGTTGCGTATAAAAGGGCAGGATGACAGGATATACGGAAGGAAGGGAAGGATAAGGACATAGTGAGAGAGACAGCCGCAGCTTGCAAGGATGAATGAAGATGAACAAGGTTCTTAGTGTTAGTGTTGCCTTTTACTTTTACTCTCACTTTCTCACTCTCTCTCTCTCTCTCACAACAGTCCGTAAGTGAATGTACAAGTGATGTGAGTGAAAGCAAAGCACATAAGTACAAGACTATTGGGTATACCGTAATTTGTGCTTGTGTCTAAAGAGACGTATAATAATAACGCCTTCTTTCCTCCAACCTTACATTTATTGTGGCACTGTCAGTTAACTAGTAAAACTACAGGATGTATGTAGTATATCTAATATATATGCTGTCTTTTCGTATATTAGTCCATTGGATTAGTTGACGTTAAATAAATGAGTTAATAGATACGAGACACGTTCACAAACGCTCATTCTTCCCGTCCTCAGCTAATTACACACTACATTTTCCGCCCAACTGACATAGTGCCTTTTATTCTATTTATATTGTGACTATAGAGTCCTTGACTATCTCTTCATACTTAACTTCCTGAAAGAAAACACAAACATTCTTTATTTTCTATTAGGAACAAAAGTAGAAAGAATAAAATAAGACGCAAGTCGGCATGACACGCTACGGCAGCTGCCGTTTACTCCTAATTCTTTCTCTCCTTACTACAATCTAATAAGGAATTATATATCACGACATTCTATTCACTTTTACTACTACACAACTGCTGTATGTATATACACAAAACTCAATGGAGAATAAAGCAAAGGAGAAAGTATGAAAAGAGAAAGGAGTGGAAAATTACCACATAAGGATTCTTATAAGAAAGAAAGTGAAATTACTAATGGAAGTTGAATGTAGAACGCTCTAATATTAATCATTTAGTCATGTCAGAACTTTTCTTTACTATTTTCATTCCAACTCGTATTTCTTCTATCTCTTTGTGTAGGAAATTCTAGCCCTTGGCCTGTTTTTGTTTGATACAGAGTGCCCTGCCCTCGCATGGCTTGGCCTGTTGCAACTCAAAAAGAATTACCACCAATTTGTCAACTACAGAAAAGTTGAGAATCCACTAGCAATGCCCATTCCTGCTATACATACATAGTATACTTGTTAGTCAGTAGAATAAGGAACCTCCTCTTTTACAATATTTCCACTAACTTCCTTCACAATATTTCCGGGCACTTTGAAAAACTAGTGGATTTTAAGTATATAAGAGGTCGAGACATAAGTATCCTTGTGTGTCAAAGAAATGTAATAGGAAAGGGGTGTGCATTCTAAGATATCCTCCTATATTCCCTAATAAACTATGTGCAGAAAGTTACATTGTACAAACTACAAGAATCTTATAATAGAAAAGTAGAATGAATGCAAGCAGTGATGCAGAGTCCAATATCCATTGTGTATAAAACCGTCTCTCAGTCTCTCTCTCTCTCTGTGTCTACTACTATATATTCATATAACTTATCTGGTAGGACAAGAAAGGGCAGCAATGAGACGTCATCGTAAAAAATGACCCACAAAATTGCTCAGAATTTGTTTGCCAACTAACTGGAGAGATGATAGTAACTTTTATTACATAGATTAATCATGCCTGTAAAAAGCATGGGACACAAAATGAGTTCAAAGACTGGAAGAAGAAGAATCAAGTGAAGCGAACATATTATAGACAAGGCCAGACAGACGAAACCAGAAACTACGGCAGAGAACTATTTAGCAAAACTCACTCAGCTTTTCTACTCCCATGTTCCATCATATCATCAGTCTCAAGCCTCTCTCCATTATCACTTCATCATTTATGTTCTCCAAGCAAAAAGAAGCATTAACATCAACCTAACTACTCTTTCTAACTGTAATTAGAGAACTAGTCTACTGTTATGTTATTTTCTCGCAATTCTACTGAATTTCATTTCAATGTTTTCATTACAGAGACATGGAATTCATCCATTTACTACTACTCTTCTATTATATCTGTATCAAAATATCAACAAAACAAGGAAATAATGTGAAAATAAATAGAAACGACATCGCAGCCAATTACTTTCGCATCAGATCAACTGATTACTCTTATGGTCTGTGAGAGTCTGGACAAGAAAACTCATCTTACAAAATAAAGTCATCCACAATCCACGCTCAAATATAACTTCACTTCAGTCAAGAATGTTATCTTTTCATGTCCTGATTAACATAGAGCACGTTTAGAATTTCATATCCTTCATTATATTCCTGGAGAATCTAGCTAGCTACATACTTAGTATTATATTGTGCTAATGCTATGATCTTGTTATTAGTAGATGGAAGATAATTTCATATCAAAGTCATTTTCATCTCATGTTTCCGTGAGTAGTTGAGAAAGGCCCTCAAGATATTTTCCTATAGGTACTCTTTCAATATTATTACTATATACTCACTCTTATGTAACATTTCGACGTGGCTCTTCTAAACCTTTTAACTAGGAGACGACACGGAGAAACCCTTTCAACTATTCATTATCATTTCACTATTTTACAGGCTACATAACAAGATAATTTTAATGTCAGTATAAATTAACTACATCATATTACATCTAATATCTCGCCGACTCTGTTTACAGAACTGGAACAACATAAAATGACATCAGAAAGGAAAACAAATCCTATACGGACACGTTGAGCTCTTATATTATAGCTCGTTGTATTGACCATCTTATTCCGCTTATATATACATTATGTATTTATTAGCGAAAACATTAGAGAGGAGAGCTCATGTAATCTTACATAATCCTTTCGTATCACTTTTGATCTGCGTGTGGCCATTCCCTTTTTGCACAACACATCGCAGCACTACTAACCTAATATCTACTTAGTATGTGAGTGATTGATTGTACACCATTAAACACTGCTGCTGCATATAAATTAGACATTACCTCATACTCATAGACGAAGTCCCTAAGACGGCCAAGAGTATGAGTACTACTAAAACAGCAACCCAGGGACCCATCACTTGTTAAAACAGATCCTATTGATAATAATTACATATTTGTCTGCATTATTATTATTAATCTAAAGAAACCTGTAAAAGGCTCGAGAAAAATTTTATAGTTTCAATTATATCATTTACAAGTGATTTACATGACGCTGGTATACGAAAACTATAAAAATGGATACCTAATTACTTATTACCACAGTATTTTGGATGCATTTAAGAAAATATTTCATCGTGCTTTTCATTGTGGATAAAAAATCTGCTGAAGTATTAGTGAAAACATGGCAAAAGATTTAAGAAAATATTTCATTATTTCTCAGAAATACTCTATACTAAGATGCACTTTTGTTTTGATTCTATTTAGTACGTGAAAAAGTCTATAAACAATTAGTAGTTATAATGTGTTCTCATTTCTCAAACGTATCCTTATTAAATATCTGATAAAATTTTGTAATGATCTTTTCACAACATATGAATCTTCTTGTAGAATTGACCCTTAATATTTAATTGCAAAGATATGAAACGTCGATGACACAAAATTCATTTTTCAAAACAAATCCATTCTGCTTAAACACTGCAGGTGATAGAAAGGTTGGTAACTGCGTGCCAAAAAAGGGACGGAACACAACTTTCCTGAGTTCCGTACCTGTCACTGGGATTCTTTAAAATGACTTT
>JABASI010004159.1:0-14631 GCA_019776505.1 Tomocerus nigrus | reverse complement strand
AATAGTAGAGAATGGAAGTTTTCGACCAGAGAGCTTAGCTTAATATATGCATATATGCAAATGATTCACTATACTATACAATGAAACCGAATACCGAATAATGCAGAGACACTCCAATGAGTCCAATCTACATAAAAATACATTTAGCAGAGTCGGATAGCAATGCCCGTATAATATTTTCCTAAGAGCAAAGTCAGCCCAAGTCACATGAAACTCTTAGCTGGAAAAAAACTACATAAACTGCCATCATTATCCATTTATTATGGCTGTCTTTGTATGAGAGTGAAAAGTTTTCTGCCTTTATTTCACTCGATCATATTATTAGTGGAGAAAAAAGGCTCTTTTCTATATACAATATAGACTCTCTCTCCATTTACGTATTATTATTATTTTGCTGGACTCTGCATACACAAGATAAACTGTTTTAATGTTTTTGTGACTCGTATTTTTTTGATGGCGAAACAAAATGATTTTTAACTGAACTGAGGATGATAGCTATTTGCTATGGTTTATTATGACAAAGTAAGTTTTAGCAGAGAGAATGAATGGGGCTACACACACATACATAAGGGAATGTTGTATTATGTTGTGACGGTTAAGTTTGCTCAGTTCAGCTACACTGCAAGTCTTCTCTAGTAGAGTGTGAGTGAGTAAATTGAATGGTGAACAGAGAATTGCGCTCTGAGTTTTAAGTTTGTTCTGGGCAGACACAGAGAGAGAGAGAGAGAGAGAACGAGGAGATATATAAACGAGAGAAGTGAGCGCAAAAACTTTAGTAGAAAAGAACAGCACAATCGAATTCAATCCAGTCGACTACATAACCAAAGCAAAGAAAAATACACACTAGAGTAAAATCAGTCAGCTGAAGTTAACTTAAGTCAAGACTCTATTCATGTACCTACACACCTATATATATTTCTCTCTCTCTATCTACTACTATAGTATAATAGTTGAATGTAGAAGAGAGGAAAGTTTTTAGCATAGAAAATAGAGAAGCAATGCTAAATGCAAAGGTAACGACTACAATTCAAATTACTCACAGCTGAATAAAGTTACGGGGAAAAAGTTGTTATTTAAAGGTGTTCTTCACGTCACGTCATGAGATCAGCAGAGCAAACCACAAATTGAACAGAAACAGAAAATCTACATTATCTGCTTGATTTGAGTTTAACTAGCCTTTTATCTACTCAACCAAATTCAAGTTGAACCTCATTGTGTGTGTGAATCATTTAAATTCATTTACATTTTCACTCCCATTATATTCCGTTCGCGTTCAACGTTCAACTCTCGAAACTTAATTACATCTATTATCTCTCTCTCTGTCTGTTTGTGTAACAACAACGAAAAGCAAGTAGTTGCAAGTATATAAAGGAGACACCTACATTATCAAAGGTAAAGTTAATGCATAATTATTAAACTTTTATCTCAGTTTCACATTTACATTCGTGTAAAGATTCCAACTACGCTTTTATGACTTTTGTTTACATATTTTAATTGCTACTACAGTAAACAGTACAACTTTTTTTGGCCTTCATTATTTTTCTATTAATTTTCAGTTGAATTTCTACTGTTGAGCATTAGTTTCAAACGAAGAATTTTCCCATCATCATCAGGCTTCACAAATTGAATTAAACGGCGAGAAAAACGGAATAGCAACTACTACAGACACTTTTTACGAGTACATAAAAATTTATTTTTGGATCACACATCACAAGACCAATGATATTACACTATTCTCGTCTCTATCCTTCATAATAATCATCACTTTATAGATATACACTTTTGCTATGAGTCATAATCCCTTTGGGTTCTTCACACAAGACACGGACACGTACTCTTGACTCTTACTATTCGTCCTTCCTACTACAACACTACTCCTTCTTATTCTGCGAGAAAAGGAACTAGAGGGAAAATTGTCATTTGTATTCCATCTACGTGCCAATTGATCCTATTTTAGAATTTTACGGATGTGACGACAGTCAACTCAACTTAAAACTAAAACGCTCCAGCAGAATAGAACAGGACAAACGAGAACAAAATATCAGACTCACGAATTTTGCAATTCTCGCTCGCAGTTCTTCTATCTCTCTCACTGCTCCCTTATAATAATTCTCTGGATGAAACGTCACGTCATGCATTGCTCGAAAGTTTAGTGCAACGTAAACCTATAAGTGTGAATGTGAACTCTACTGAACTATTTAGCAAGATTGTCAATGTCAACATTAAAACGTGACAGCTATCACTTCCCTCTCTTGTCACTCAATATTATTCCAAAATACAAACTCAATTTGCAATTATAATTTCCGAAGGAAGGATACATTCACTCCTTCTCTGCATATTACATGTATAATTTTATGTCAATGATACAATCATCAACTGCAGTTGAGTAATGATCCTGTAGTTAATTTACATGCTGCAATAGACATATAAATTATAATATACCATAAAGATTCACGTTCAAAATTTACTGAACCGTATGAAATTAGATTAATTAACATACAAGATAAAATTACATAGCCTTTCATGAATATTTAATTTTCTTCCATACTTAAGTAGTTTGCAAGCTTTTGCAATATTTTATGTAAAATCCTCTGACTACATTTTTCACAGGTAGAATTGCGAGGTTGTAGGAGATACGCTGTAATTTTAAAAATCTATGTGTGCTAAAATTGTATTCTGAAATTACTTAAATACTTATTTCAATACGACATTTAAATTGTATAATACCAATTTGCCAATTGTATTCACCAGAGAGCAATATTGAACTTGACTATTAATTGTAAGTGCTGAAAAGGTACAAAAAAGGGAAAAGCATACCAAAGAGACATTAAGTACGTAATAGCTTATGTGAATAATCATTTAATCACGTAATATTGTATCGCATGAAAAACTGGGAATTCCTTTAATGACATTCATTTCTCTAGCTTATCTGGCCAACTGAACTGAATTGTGGTTCATAGTGTGTAAAAAACAAATAGCCCAGAGAGAATTTGTAGTTTTTACGGAGAATATTCAAAGGAAATATCTAATTATTCTTTCTTTCGTGACCTGAGATTTCGATTTCCAATAATTAGGAGATTGGAAGTTGAGACATTATTATATGTCTGTATATGAACTATAGGTAAACTTTTACGTATGAATTAGCATTCTGTAAAGAATTAGAACAAAAATAAGTAGCCAGCTAAAAACGGCATAAAAAAGCCAATATAAACTATTTTTATCTTTATGTTTCTACGATTTCTCCGGCTGTGTATCAACGTTTCTTGCCGGTAAGGTGGTGTTGCGTTACCGATCCTACGTAAATATATCTTAGTTATTCTTGATAGAGTGAGTAAACTGAAACTGACAAGTCTAACTATAATAATAAGTAGCAGACAGAAAGAGAACTGTGTATTATAATGTGTATCGCGTGTCCTTTGATATCCATATAATGTTGGGAAAGCAAATGGATTGATTAGGTACATGTGTAAGCATTTAGGTAGGAAGAAAGGAATATTTCATAGTTCTCTACCGAGATAATAAAGTGAGTCAATACGAGTCGACGAACGGATAATATAGTTATCAAGTAAAGTAAACCATTAAATATTAACCATCTATACAGAGAGAGTGTAGAAACTAAGCTTAAATCATAAATCACGAAATAAAATCGACGTAGGAAGAAGGAATATGGATTTGTCACCGAAGACTCCTACCTCCACCAACTCCTCCGCGACGGTCATTTCCAAATGGTCCGACATGGACTTAACAAGCTTCGAGTTGAATGCTTCCTCATTCATTACCAAAAATTACGAGTCTAGTCCATTCACAATCGACCCTGTTATCAATAATCGAGTAGCTTTATGGTGAGTCAACTTAATTACATTTATTTTTCTCCTAAAGCTAATGAGTAAATCAAATTATACTTACGTTTCAACCTGAAATTGTTTTTTTGAAGTGCGCTGTAATTTTCGTTTATTTTCAAAAAGGTTTGGAGATGTTCTTTCTTTACGCGTAGACGGAATCACTCAAATAACCAACGAGAGGATTGAGAATTTCTCTCCGGATTTGGTCAAAATCACCGGTACACCTTACACAGCTCATATCCGCCATGAGCTACGCTCCATACGAACCGGAGAAGCCAGGTCAATCACAGGCCATCCCAATCTTCCATGCAGCCACTTGGTTTTCACTGTCGCACCGAAATTTTCAGAAACTTATCGCGCTGCTGCCGAAACGGCTTTATTTAGCTGCTACAGTAAAGTCCTCGAAGTACGTCACCTATACTTAATTCGAAAAATACAATTTTATTAATTACATTTAATTAACTGCAGATGAAATTCTTTCACAGGCAATTGGTAAAAAATAAATGATAAGAGTTGCTTCCTTTCCAATTGAAAATGTAAATATCTATGTAAATTTTTTGCTGATTTCAGAAAGCCGGCGAAAGATCTATGGAAGCCGTAGGTATACCTCCATTACATCGAGGGCTTTTGCAGACGAATTTTCCCGATGACCTGGGAGTCCACGTTGCAATTCGAACAGTCAGAAGGTTTTTGGAAAAGGGGCACGCTCATCCTCAGTTAATTATTTTGGCAGTATCGGATCCTGTGTTATTTCAGTAAGAACCATGCAAACTTTTCTTAATCTCTTTCATCAAGCCTAGAAAATAGTAAATTGAAAAGTTACTTTTAAGAAGGTAATTATCTTGATGCAAATCCTTAAATTCCATTTCAAAAGTTTTCCTAGCCTAAATTATATCTGCCATTATTAGAGAGATAGATGAGATACTTAGGTTGGCGAAGTATGGAAATGAAGTGATATTATAGCTATTACCTATTAATTACTTTTATCACCAAGTACTATAACGTTATAACTTATAACGTTATAAACAAATATAGTACTAGTTAATACCTTATCTATGTCTTTTAGTGTTTGCGGTTTAGTGTTTTCGTTTGTTTGAGGTGAATGGGTTGAATTCCCATTCCCACATCATGGATAAAGTTGTGGCAAGATTTTCTTTTAAATATACTATAGGGAATGTATTGTAGAGATAATTATTTTATTATGCATATTTTATGACGAGAGAAGATTTTACTGAAAATGTTACGGCTAATTAAGTTTGTTTATAGGGATCATTAAAGTTCCGTGATGATTCTGATGAGTCCTATTTCCTATGTGCTAATGTAAACAAAGGCAATGCATAAACACCATGACTTTCTTCATGCCCCTAAAACAAAAGGATTGACTAAAGCTAAACCAAGGTTTAGTCGCTAACATCTGCTGGAAAACCATAGTCTGCAGGAAGTGAATTTCATAATAAATTTGCAAGTACAATTAGATTTTAAAAGTTTTGCATTGTACAATACAAAGACTGTATGGATTTTACCATTTACGGTCAAAATGAAAAGGATAGAGAAGATGTAAGTATGGAGGAAAAAGATTATAAATGTGAGAAGTGCTGCTAAATTGTGTTAATGCATTTTAAAATGTAACCTCGAGTCTTTTCTTTGATGATTAGACTAAAAGGGATGTTTTCAGTCGATAGAGATAGTCTATTTTGCGAAACTACAATGCAGAATACATATGAGTAGTTTTTACCTCGGAACAGGAATCTGGTTTTCCCGTCTTGTTGAGGAGTGTATAGTAAGTTATTTGTTGAAGTTGAGTAGAACTTGACTTGAAATCGGGCACAAGTCAAGTCATCGGAACTCGTACAACTACTTGACTCTCTCACAGTGAAAAGGAGAAGGAAAGTTTTCATGTCCTTCCTATTCCTATCTTTTCTCCGGTTTTCTGTTTTCCTACATGTTTGTAAACGGTAAAAGCGGGTGGTCAAAGTGAAGGCAAGATTTAAGAAAGGTTCAGTGAAGGCAAACGAAAGAGAAGGGAGTATTTTAAGAAAGGAAAAGCGGGTAATAGTGTTGATGGAAGATTAATAAGCTCTGGTGAGTCGGATCGGAGTATATACTGGAGAGAGGAACGTTTAGTTAGTTGCTGCTGGAGCTGGAAAGCTGGATATAGGTGATTGGTGTTGTGAAAACTCGGTTTCTAACATCTAACCTTCTCCTGTCTATAGATATGTAATGTTCACTTCACTTCACAAATACAAAGAAAAGAGCTGGTTGCTACTTTTAGCATTTAACCTAATGGTAAAACTGGAGCTCATACTCACTGACTACTGACTAGTATCAGATATAGATACATATTCTAAGTGACGCAAACAAATCAATAATTACTGAACTAAGCATTCAAATATTCAGGCAGCTGTAAGCGAAATGGCAATGGGAGGTCGTTTAGTTCGATGCATTAAATAGCAAACTAGTTTAGACACCCATTCCTTTGCTTTTTGACTTCATTTTCGCGGAAGCTTAGTTCAGTGTGGTTGTTTGTTGGGTGACTAGCTTTGCCTTCCTGTGGTTTGCAAACTTTCAAACTAATGACTCAAGGCAAAGGTCCGTATAGATTCTTCTATATTCATAAACTACTCGTCTGGTTTTCTACTACAGATTATTCTGGTACTCGGGTGAGTTAGATGATAAGCAATAAATATAATGCAGATGTAAATGTAACCTCGAAAAAAATATAATGTGTGTTGGGTGATGGATGACGAGTGTTTCCTCTGTTATGTAGGTTGTACCAGTCATTAATGGTTTGTTACTTTCCGAGAGAGTCAGCCCATGAAGATTACGCTTGTGTCTGTCTACCCCTTGAAATCGGAGACGAAGAAGGAAACACTTGGTTCGTAAACCATCAAATATGCATTTTCCCTATTATTTTTATCTTTTCTCCCATTATTCATTTAGATGCTGAACAACCATTATTACATAGTAGTTTAATACTTTGTTCTTCAAGATATATATATACACCGAAGTTTCGTAAAGAGACTTTTGGAGATGATATCCATAATATTTCTTCACTTTTCTCAGAAAATGATAGCGAAAACATAGGCCATTAATATTATTATCATCATTGATATAGAGTTGCTTGTTTTTGTTTATTACCCGTCGGAGATTGTGTAAAGGTATAATAATGAGTTTTATACCTTATATAGTCATATAAATCCATTAGGGAAACTGAAAATGGAATCCTTTGCGTTTCGTGCTTCCCTTGTAAATGAATTGATTGAATTCTAACATGCTTTTAAAGGAAACTGGGAGTTAAATGTTATCTAAAACTCATAAGTTCCCCTTTGCTGTATTCTATTCAGGTTGCCTGACAGAAGAATCCGTATTTTCTCCAATCCTGCTGAGAATCCTGTAGCCAATGATGATGACGTCGGCATATTAGAGGAGTTGAATCGAGATTTTGTGCAGATGAAAGAGGATGTTGACAAAGAGCGACTTTTGAACGACGGACGTAAAAGGCGTAGTTTATCCAGCATGAATGAGAACGAAAGACATATTGCAATTGAGATTGAAACGAAAGAAAGGTTCCAAGCCAACATAATATTTCTCATTTCTTATTTCAACTTCAACCTTACATCTTGTACTCCTTTTGTTTCTCTAAAATAAGATTATTGCCTTTTAATGTTTTCCTTTTTGAACATAAAACTAGGGCGTAGAATCCGAAAGTGGTCTGTTAGGTTATCTGCCAAACTAAATTCCATCTTCTGTTGTATTCCTTTCAGACAAGAACGAATCATCCGACGTGCCCGTTCGGAAGATCTGTCAAGTATAGAAAAAACGGGATGCCTTTACCGATGTGGTCAAGATATTTTCGGACGACAAGTGATTGCTGTGGTGGGGAAATGGTTCCGGCCGGAAATGATTGACTTGGACAAGGCATTCCTCTATTTGGTCAGGCTCCTCGATGATATCAATGGCCCTTACTGTGTTGTCTACTTCCATGCCATGACCTCAGCTGAAAATCGACCGTCTTTCCGTTGGATGAGAGCTGTTTACGACAATATGGAGTACCGTTTCAAGAAGAACTTGAAATCCCTTTACATTGTTCATCCCACTATGTGGACTAAGGTATTTTTATATTCAGGAAACGTTTTACAACACTATCCATGTCTTTTAATCCCTATATAATTGCACCAGTTTTGATATATGGAGCGTGTAAGGTTAGATTCTAAACACAATTTCATAATTTATCTAACATTTCCACCATACAAATGTTAATTTGTCCAAAGAGACTGCCTGGATTAATAGAGTGATTTTCTCTGCTCTTTGCATCCGATTCCTTCTACTCTACAAATGTCAAAGTAAAATAGAATTGATGATCATATAGCGTGACTCTTTACCATATCACTTAAAAGTTCCTTTTCTAGGTAGTGTGCAGGATAGGTTGCAATTCATAAACTTAGCCAAAGCCATGGACATGACAAAACACTTTCTTACAATACTTATCTCTCACGTACAACTAAGGATCTAAATAATAACTAAACTCCATTTGTAAATGGGATGTTACAACGAAACAGAACCAACCTGTCTCGTTCATTTTCAGAAAACGATACTTAACTGTCTTACTCTTCATATAAACATATTTCGATGGAGTATGCTAAAAACTATACTATAACTATAATAATACATATTATTAGCATTTTCTCAATTACTTTAATGGTTAGCTACCTGTTGGAAACCTACAAAAAGACTTTGAGCTATTTTTACTTCACCATGACTCTTTCGCCCCCAATTTGACCTTTGCAAATGTCTGCTTTGTCAATTATTGCCATATTATACGTACATCCAGAAATCTTTTGTAATTTTAAATGACACTGATCCCAGTAAAAGTTCCAGTAATAGTTATTTGTCTCCGATGGTCAAAATAAAAGATCATTAAAATAGAGTGAAAACCCGCAAAATTTCCGTTCAACCAAATCGGTCTAGGTATATATCTCTTAAAACCCAGTAAATCCACTATCTGTAGAAATAATATTCAAGAAAATAATTTAATTTTTGATTTAATATTTTCAGGTGTTGACCTGGTGGTTTACAACTTTCATGGCTCCTGCAATAAAAGCCAAAGTTCAGAATATCACTGGACTTTCTGAACTGTACACTACGATTCAACCGGATCAAATAGAAATCCCTGCCTACATTACTGAACATGATATCACCCTTCACGGTTTTGGAGCAGTAGCCTACTCCCATACTCACTCTTCAGCAAGTTCTCCAGCGACGACCCCAATTAAATAGCATCACTTCAATCTTCTATTTGTCTATTGTGTATTTCGTTACCTTACGTTACCATTACCACATTTCCTGCTTCGATAATTTAAACTTACTAAGTTTAGTTCATCAATGGACAATAGAAATTGGTTTATTTCTTTATTAAGCACTGATTTATAATAATAATTAAGTTTACCTTTATTTAGGATGTGGAGGAATTGAGTAAATTCTTTGCTACTTACTTTTGCGAACAAACTAACAACGTAGTCTGTGTATGTGGTAATTTTCGGTTTATTCATATTATTTTGCATTTCTTTTGTAACTTACGATGAGTTAATTAACATTTTTGGTTGTTCGTCAGGTGATTTAGGTGTCTATGTCTTTGAGCGTTTTACAGCTTAATTTTCGAATATATAGAGGACTTTTTGTTCGAAGCAACTAACGATTATGATTTGTATCTCTGTAAAAGACTGCATGCCTTTTATTTCGTAAGACTGTCATAGTCCTTTACTTATTTATTTAATTTAGGATTAACATGAAAACAAAGCAGTTGTAGCGCATTTAATTAATGCTTTTCCATTCCGTTCTCTCACTAGACTATTACTTCTATAAAGGATGATGGTTGCTGTAAAAGATTCTTACTGCTGGGTAGCCATTAGTTGTAAGTGGATAATGTTACGAGAATTAGCTTTCATTTTCATTAGCGATTTGATGATGATTTAGATTTATTTTTATTGTTTTCATTCATTTGGCATCAGCATTGACTTAACTGTCTAATAAAAAGAGTATTCTTGTCAAAGAGAGCTTTTTGTTTTGTTTATTTACTTACATTTTCATTTTTCGTTGGAATGAATGAGGTGAACCTTGACTTACTTACTTTACAATTCATTTACGCTCCCTACTTTGTCCCTACTGACAGATATACAAGCAAAAGTACTAAATCGTCGAGGAATAGAGATGTTTTTATTTAATTTGTCTTTAATCTTAACTTAACATTGCATAACAACCTAGTAAAATCAAAAGCCGGTTTATATAATTAAGGAACGCGTCATTGCCGATATTGAGAGATTATATTTATCTCCATGTATTTGCTGAGATATCAAAAGAACTTTAAAAATAAGAATATCTTTATTGACTATATTTAAGTTAATGTAAGGATAGATACTTGTCCTGTTTCACAGTATCTACAAAGTAAACTTACCTACGATTGTAATTATATTAGCTATAACAGTACATAATAATAGATAAAAGCAAAGGCGAATGTACAATATCCTCTGTACTTATTGTATTCGCATTATTGTTGACTATACTAATAAGATGTTAAATGCATTTTGATACATTATAAATGAAGACAGAAGAGGATTGCACAGAAACATTGACAGGCGAGAGAAGAGAGATGAAGAGACGTCATTGATGATTCCTAAAGCCTTAGAATGTACATCGACCTTCGTTTGCAATTTATCTGTTAAGCATAAAACAGTAGTTATCTCTAGCTGAGTTAACTGTATTCTCTGTCGCAATACAAACAAATACAACTCAATACGTTCTTATATTATTATAAGATGAATATACTATTGAAACAGAAGAAAGTTATTGTACATAATAATAATATATTGAAAGTTGTAACTGAAGATGAGTCCCGCACTCTCTGCACTGCAGTTTGACAATTAAGAGTAAGGAGATTTACTCTATAATCTTCTATAAAGATATCTGAACTGAGAATTTATTGCGTAATTAGTGAAAAAACAATTCACAACTGCAATTCACCTGTCTTTTAAGTTGATCTTTGCATGTGACAAATGCAAAGAAGCTGTTGATTTATTGAGAATTTAACATTTAACGATTGAAAGTTGAAACTATTGTTGAACTTTAAGATTTTTAAGAAGCATGCACTAGTTAAACTTATAAAAACGAATGAATAGTCAGACAAGGGCAACTTTAAAATTTACTTACCTTATCTGAAATGCATCTCTTTTGTTTTTAGTATTACTAAGTTGACGTCTAATGATGTCGGTAGGATAAATAGACAGATATAGAAGGTTGTGAATTAAGATGTGATGGGAGATGTGTATTATCATAATATATGTCTCCGCACAAAGCACTAAATTGAACAGAATCCATGGACAGGGTGGATAATGAAAGTTACAGGCGGACAGAATACAGATTTTACTCATTAGAGTTATACTTACTTTATCAAAGATAAATACTTATGAAATATTCAGAGTTTATAAATGTTGCCTATGGGAGAAGTTTATTAACATTTAAGTGTTCTTATTTGCTAGATACACAGCAGCACTGTATATTTGCCTAAGGCTATACCGCACACTTGCACATACTAATAATAATAATAATTGTACTTTGCACTGCACCCTGTCTATATACTTATACCAGTTATACCTATAGGAAAACTACTTATCTGTAATGTACAACGAGAAAGTCTCTAAAATGACTAAAATAGTAAATTGGATTTTATGAGATGCTGCTACCAGGCGAGTGAAGCAAAGTGTGTCTTTCCTCGCACTTTCTATGTTAAATCCGCTTAAATATTAATGAAGTGCCCGTGTATAAAAGGAACATCAACAATAATGGCCCTACTTACCAACATTACAACTCGGATCATAATCCTGTGTACAGCGAATTATTTAAATTAGAACAGGTGTTCCCATTTTCTCAAAACTGTACCTACTCTCATTTATAGTTGGCCTCGCTCCTTTTCTGCTCAGAGTAGTTAGCATGCTTTATTTTTATTATAATTACAATGATACGTACTGTCTTATTTGACAGGTGTTTTCATTTTTAGCATTTGAAACAGATTTCTTTAAATGTTATATTGTAGGTACGTTAACGTTGTCAACCGTAGTTACATAATTTTACTTTAGATTTTACTTTTAATCCAGGTAGCCAGTGCATTTAACTTTTTAAAAGTTTTATTCAAAAAATCCTATGATGTTGCTTTTCACAAATGTACCATAAAAGTGTAAATATGAAAAACTGTGTGGATTACCACGGATTGCTGAGTTTTTTAGAGTTGATTGTATGTAAATAGTGCTAGGTACTATAGTAGAATGAATCAAAAACTCATCTTCCATAATACTGTAGATAATCAGAGTGTAATGTATTGTATTCAAAGACAGAACTAGAATGAAGGCAATCTAATAGTGAAATATTATATCAATCATGTAGTAATTCAAAATGTCATAATCAATGATACCATTCCAAAAATGAAAGTCAAGTCAGATTTGAAACAAAATCCACCCATAGATCTAATTAAAGTGTGCGTAACAATACTGCTAATTCATTTGTTGTCATATCTGTCGATGCATAAAATGTTCTAATGAAAAGTACCTACATCGTCTGAAAGTAAAATGATGTAAAATTCTGATGGATAATTTATTGTGACTTATTTTTAGATTAGAAACTAAACGGTGCAAATAGCATTACTACTAAAAGTATGTTATGTGTTCTAATTACAATAAGATTGCTTTCAATCCATAAATAATTGAGAATTCATAAGCAAATAATTTTGAGCATTATAGGACTGAAAATATTGATTCATTAGTGGTTTACTGATTTGCTGTCAACGAATAAACATTTTTTGATTCGTGAAAAGAAATCAAAACAGTTCAATAGCAATAATAAGTGCTTATAGTTATGTACTTAAAATCACTGTGAATGACTAATATAGGTATGTATTGAAAGTGTCTCGTCAAAAACATAAGTTACATTTGTTTAAGATTGCATAATAACATGCCAAAATCCTGTTTTACAATATAAATATCCTTCTTAATACAGTTCGCTATTATTTTTAATGTAAATAAGTACTAATTTATTTTTAGAAAAATGTGTGCAATATGTCTTATATACTAAAGTATGATGTGCACTTCAATGCAATGTAATAAATTATGGACATGTTATGTGTGATTACGTATTTGTTGCAGTACAGATATAATGTGAATCATTCACTTTTCATTTGTTATACTAAATACCTTCGATTAACTGTAAGCAAGTACAATTCCAATGTAAAGAACTTCCAAATCAATTTTAATTACGAAATGGTTAAGTCGTAGGTTAGAAATACGGTTCCCGATGGATTATAGTTCTCGTGTAATTGTGTTCCTGAAATATAATTACAATCTAATATTCCTTGGTGTGTGGGATTTTAGTAGTACATATAATAGACGAAAACAACAAAGGAACTTGCTCAAAAAGATTCCATTGCTTCAGGATTACAAAAACTACCATTTTTTGCATATCCATGCCGAGAAATGCTTATAAAATTGACAATATCTTCAGAAATAGTCATTTTGACACAAAATAGTAATTTACACTCTACGGTTATAGCATCTAAAATGTGACTCTGTATTTATACAAGTCGTTACTTTTAATAGTGACACTAACAATTTTTTACTTCCATTGCACGCGCACGTTATTATTATGTTGTATCGTATGTTATATGGTTTAGTATTTACCAAATTAGGTGTACAAAGGAAAATACAGTATTTTTCAATGATAAAATTCACCAATTGTGACTAGATTTTCATGATTTTTGAGAAGAAATTGACAAAAACTGAATTTAATGGTAGAAGTCCGGCATTGTGTAGAAAAACGGCATAACAGCCAAAAAATCAACATAATTTTCTACAGAGTTGGTCTTTTCTACCTGTCTCTTTGCATTGAAACACAATTTGATTTGACTCACCAACAAAAGCTCACGATTTATAAACGTGACATCGTCTTCTTCGCTGTAGACTCAGAATTTTTTCCATCCAACAAGTTACAGTAATCAAAAGCAAAGCTAGTAATAATATTTCTTTCCAGTACTAAATCTCCAGCATCTTTACCGACTTGTACCTCTGATTAATATTTATGGCTATAAATTATAGCTGCTCAAAGGTACTTTGAGCACTGACAAGTCCAAACATAACTCACATCAGACGAACAGCTCCTTAATTTATAGACCAAATCTATTAAAAGAAGCTTTTTGATAAAAATCTAGGTTGTAATAGCAAATTCACGTGTTTCACTTATCATTTACTTATGTGAATGTAGTAAGAATCCTACATCAGGATTGCAAATTCCGAATGCAGCAGAATTCTATGTATCTTTTAATTTTTACTGTAAATAAATCACTAAAAGGCATGAAGATGTATTCAATTAGGTGGAAAACTAATTTTATTCGAGCAATAATCAATTCTAGAGCATGGTACTGTGATTTGAACTTTTAGCTATCAATTAAGTTCTGTAATTGTAATAAATTAGAAAACCAAGACAAAACTTAGAGTAGCTATATATTGCAGGTAGGTTTATGTATCACTGTAACAATTCTTATTTAAGTATCTTATTACAGCATATGGGTCAGTGGCTACAAATAACCTAGCTAGCAATTTTTCAGAGTAACATAAAAGTAATAAAACATAGGTACAACTAACGATTAGTTTTAATAGTAAAGTTAGTAAATTGTCGAAACAATCAATTGACCACAACCAATTCAATTCAAGTAGGTTAGGGTTTTGCATAGAAGTAGTAATTGTTTACCTGT
>JABASI010004158.1:0-14631 GCA_019776505.1 Tomocerus nigrus | reverse complement strand
AATTAAAAACCCCAGTTGCCTAGAAAAATATGGGTAGATTTCAAAAATGTAAACGTCATCATTGTGCACTAAGCCGTTCTCCTCAAATCGCGTTTTCCAAAAGGTGGAACCCCCCCTTAAATGGACACACCAATTTTGTTTTTTACCGTCAGTTACCTACATTATCCTAGACAGTGCATTCGTTTTCTTATTATTCTGACTGTCTCAACACGTTCACATATTGACCTTATTAGTACAATTTTTTTAACATTTTTTCTAATCCTAGACACAACAAAAATTCGATAGTTTAAGAAAGACGAAGGTGGAATTATGACGGAGAGAACGACTGGGCGGAATTAGTAGCGGGGTGGAATTGAGGTTAGCGTGGAATTCATACTGAATCCCATACAGTACAGATAATAGCTGATTCAATTAAAATTCTGTAACGAATGATACGTGTGAATTAGATGATTATTATTGCATAAAATTTATCTCTAGATAGGATAATAGCAGCTGCACAGAAAAGGCACCAATTATTCCCATTTTTGCTTAAGACCATTAGTATTCATGATTACATGATGATGAGCCTACAAAAAATATTTTGGAGGAAACTACAGCCTGGAAATGCTCAATTGTAAAATACATTCATGTGGGATAAATTAGAAAAATCAGTAAAAGTGGTACGTTTGCCTTTAGTGGATTCGGGATTAAAGGTTAGAAGTTTTAAGTATTTAAGGGATATCCCCGGTCTTCAGGTTTCAATTGTTTCAATCTAAAAATATGTTATGTTAGGTCACGTTTAAAATGTGATGATAATCCGAGATATCAATTCTCTTAATCTTGTGATTACTTATGAATGAATCCAAAATGTGTAGGAGTATTGTAAGGAAGTTATTAGTCAGTCCTGCCAATGGTTAGCTATGACTTGGGAAAAACCCATAATAATATTAATAATTATTTATGTATACTAAGACACATAATACCACAATTTCGTACAAGACTTTGCTCATTGCTCCTACCGTATACCCCTCCCTACGTAAGGATAACTACCAATGGGCATTGTGAGAGTACTCAAACCAATGTATTAGCAAAAACCGTTCACAGGTCACAATTTTTAACCGAACGCTACCAAACTCAAAATTCAGATTTTATATTATCTTGAGCACCAAAAAGTAATAACTCCAAAAGTAATTGTTTTGAGTACGATGGCGGTGCGGTAGTTGCTTCAACGATTTCCAGTTAACTTTGAAGTAGCCAGCAACTGCGTTCCGACTGATGACTGAAACCAAATACCTTTGGGCTTCGGGTGCCCTAGATAATATAAAATCCGATTTTTGATGAACGTTTGGTAGTGTTAGGTTAAAAATTGCGACCTGTGGACGATTTTTGCTAATGCATTGATTTGAGTACTCTCACAATGCCCATTGTGGGAATCGCACTTAAATGGTGACTTAAAAGGTACAGACACATTGATGAATGGCAAAATGGTAACTCAAGCAGTATCGACACACATATTTAGTATAGGTACTTAAAATAGAGTTCAAGGGAAGTGAAATCGAAGGTTTAGGAAGCAAGCTTTTATTTAGTTCTGTTGTGCATTGTAACATAAAACAGTAAGGTTGTAAAATCGGTTTGAAGTTATGACCTTTGAATGCACTGCCTCAGTTTTACTTACGCATTTCCTTCGTTTGATTGACTCACGATAATAGTACAATAACCTCCACCAAGTTCTAAAATTATAAATATAAATATTTATGCACTTTGTTATTATGTATTATGCTTTTAAGTATAGGTACATAGTACTAATAGTACAGTACATGCCGTAGATACTGTTCGTAGCAATTATCCGTTTTCTATGTGTATTTAACATAAGTTTATTATAATAATGATATTATTATATAGTGTATAGGTACAAAAAGGACCTCTTGTTTGAATGTGTTTGCATATCTTTTTAACCCCCATTTATTTATGCAGCCCATTGAGCCTATATAATTTGAAATTCACTGTTTGTATGCAGACATTTTAATTCTAAGCTACACTGCCACTTTTAGTACCTACCTATACTCGAGACTTTTAGGGGCTTTTATGTGTGTTGTGTATCTTATAGGAAGGAAATTAAAAGTCGAAAAGTTTGAGAATAAATATAGTGTCTTTGTCAACTCCCAGTCATTGTCCTTTCAGCCATCACAGATTTTGGATCTATAACTTCGGACCGAGGTTCTTTGAATCACTAACACTAACATCCCCGAAGCCAACAAGTAGCCCAAGCCTGTCCTCCTTTTGGTAGCAGACTACTTTCAATATTTTTTAAATCATTAAAACTTGTTATCTTTGACAATTAATTTCTCAGCATTAAAGAAAATATAACATTCACTTTTTAACAAAATATTTAGATCTCGGATAGTCGAATCGCTCTAAATATTACAATGTCTCAATTGCAACTGGAGGAATTCTACCTACAGGAATTCCGAAACGCTATTAAAGGTTAACTATTCCCTTTATTATGTTATTTAACTGTATGCATTTCTGTTATTGTTGTGTGAATGTGAAAGTGAATTATTTTGTGCAATGGGCATTATGAGATTTTAGCAACGACGCACTTACGTTACGTAAGTACTTTTACGTACGACACATTCACAAAATTTTTCTGAATTTTTTCAATGCTATTGCAGATATAAATGGTTTGATATGTCCCATGGATGATATTTTTCTACTACGATTTCTCAGGACAAAAAAATTTGATTTGGAAAATTCAATGGAGTTGGTAAGACCTCATTAATACTCGAGTTACGATAGCGCACCTGCACGTGAGAGCATAGCAGCATAGCATATAGATAGATGATGATATGATCTATGGTAAATAGTTCCTAGTGTACGTGCAGGTGCACTATCGTAACTTAGATCTGTTAATCCCACGAATATAATTTTTATACATTCAATTTTATTTTTCTCTAGCCAAATGGTGTGCGTAAATATTATTCACAGGAAATGTATTTTTGCTCTGCCTGTGTTAAAGCAGACACCTGCATATTTATTTTGAGGATTTTTTTTTGTTTCAGCTGAAAAACTATTATGAAATGAAAAGAATTAATGAAGACATCTCCGGGATTAGTTTTGCTACTTTAGAGCCGTTATTTTCTAAGAGGATCTCAATTGTCCTGAAAGATCGCGATTCAGAGGGAAGAAAAATCCTTTATTTACGGGCTGGTACGAATTTTCTTGTTTCCCCTAAAACTGAAACTTTTATTTTGATGCGTAGTACATACTGGAAATAACCAATAGAAATATATGGATGTAATAATGTCGGCCTGCTAGTAATTCTGAGACAGTTTTCTTCTATTTCTATCATCGGATCTATGATTTCTGCATTTAATAAATGGAGGTATCAATTCATTATACTATTTTTCATTTCTTAATAGGCATGTGGGACCCTAGTGAGTTCAGCTACGGAGAACTAATGATGGCTGCGTTTTACATGATGGAAGAAATAACACGATGCGAAGAAACGCAGAAGAATGGTGTAATTGCTATTTTGGATAATGGAGGAATGAGCCTGAGACAAACAGCTAAAATTGTTCATCATCTGCCTTTCAAGAAGATAGGAAAATTAGTACCATTCTTCCAGGTTCGTGTTATCTATTTGCAAGTCTCTAATTTGGGTAGGGCTTCTATGTGTTTCTGGATTTGTTTGATATTGTGTCTGCACGCGAAACGAGTATAATTACATTTAAGTTGCAACTTATAATACTATGTTAATTATCATGGAAAATACGTATTCGTATTCTAAGCAGTTATACACAGGCCTGGTTTTTCATGCTGTAGACATAATTACTCACCAAAACAGTCTTAATGTATACTATATATCTGTTACGAAGTTCGTGTTTTATGAAAACATACTGTGATAGTAAAAACATTTAATTTGAATTAATTTGTATATTTCCATGTAATTTTTAGGGAAGTTTCCCAGCTCGGTTTAAGGCAATTCACGTGATTAATGCCCCTTACGTCTTTGACATGGTCTATGCTGCTGTAAAAGTGTTTCTGAAAGATAAATTACGCAAACGGGTATGTTTTTATTCTTTGGCTATTTAAAAACGTTGAAGCGTTATCAGCATTTCTGCTTTTGTTGTTGCAACCGTAAAAATGTTTACTCGTCTATGTTGACATGAAGTAATGAACGTACAAAAAAAATGTAAACATCGATAATTATGTTATTTACATAGATTATCGTCCACGGAAATAACTTAAGCTCCCTCCACAAGTTTATCCAACCAGAAATTCTACCAAGAAGTTTAGGTGGAGTTCTAACAATTGAAAACGCAGAGGACACTCAACTCATGACTGATATGCTTAATAGGGAGGATTACTATAAGAGTAAGTCACGTTTTACGTTATATAAACATTAAGTACCTACGTTTAGAAAAGGACATCGCAGATATAAACCAATTTGATTTTTTTGTAGATATGACGAAGTACGGGTTTAGTTAAAGAAGCAACCCAAATCTGTGATGTAGAAGACTTATATTTATTCGACAATAATTTTAGGTTAGCAATTATTTATGTACACCTCGCTTTACTATATCTACATACAGATATTCAAGTTTTATCACTTTTAAAGTGCGTCATCTGTATTTCAAAACTATTCTTAAACGAAATTACGATCGCATTACTTTTTAAAACGAAAAAATTGATGTATTAATAGGTAATCACTTTTAGATGACAGCTAGTTCCGAATTACTAAGCTATAGTACTATATTAGGAGTAGGCATTTGCATGACTATTACACGATAATTAAATTGGGTTAATGAGATGAAGACTACGAACACAATGTTTGCAAAATAAAACCATTGAAACGTTCAAGTACCAAATGAAATCAACATGTACATATTGTGGTTTACAATTTATTTACTTATCATTTACTTCGCACTTGAACATCGGAACTTTTAGCATGTATTCTTGCTAGTATTAGAGCACTGGACACTTGTTGCATGCCTACAGTTTTTTTACTAAAATATTATAAGTTCCAAATGTAGCATTAACTCTCTACGTAATGATATGTTTCTGGCATGCATGCATGGTATCTATGTTGGCAGAGATGGTCATACTATTATTGCCACATCATCTATCACACATTTTGTTATCCTTTTTTTAAACGCTTGTCAGCAACCAATCACATATTTTTGATCATTTTGTGTTTTGTACTCTCATATCATATCACAAAAAAATGGGTGTTGTGTATAGGTACATGCACGGAAACTCAAATCATAATACTAATACTATAGGTGTCCATAAAGAAGGAAGAGTTCATTAAGTATTACTTCGCACATTCAATGTTAAAAAGATATTATCTATCTATAGACTTCTACAAGGTATACTCAATGTAGGTGTTGTTCTGCAAAGATGTCTTCAAAGAGAAAGTTGACATAGATAAACCCAATTTTTGCAGAGCTGACGTAGTGAGTATCTTCATTCAATTGCATGTCTTATGCTTCCTGCACATTCATTTTGTAAGCGCTGACTCCCACCGATTCTGTTCAGTTTAAATAGACAACTGCCATATTGTCCATAAAATATATAATATTACTTTGGTAAAATTGTTTGAATTCTATACATCATCGAAACTGACCTTGTCATTGTCTTTCAGGGATTATTTATTGTACAGTGAAGTGTACAAACTTTAGTGATAACGTAATACAGTGAGACAGCTACTATTCCCCACAAGAATGCTATTTGAGAGGCTTGCGTTAGTTGCGTTGCAGTAAATATGTGCATAGGCAATAACATTGAAAGTCTTGTTTTTCGTGGATAGTGATAAAGTCCATTCATGGCCCATAATTGCTATATACAAAAAAAGAATTCTACGTTACTGATGCTAGACTTGGACCATGCATACTGTAACTAGACCTTGAAATCGCAATCTCTAACTTTATGATTCTGTAAAAAAGGACACCTAAAAATATTTGCCGTACTTTTACACAGCATCCACAGAGCAGTAGAATAAAGTTGGATAGGTAATGAAGCTGCATAGATAGCGTGTCGCATGTCGAATGTCATTGAATGAGGTCGTGGTTTTGTAACCTTGAACTTCGTATCGTAGGTACTTACTTAACTTACTGCTACTAGGCCCTTTTACTAAGTAGGACGTGTTTGTTATGAATGTATTTACTACTACTTATTACTGTGTACGAGTATCCTCCGTTATTCACTTAGCATTTATTCCCGTTTGCTACACCCGTAGTGCAGCATTCTCAGATATACAATAGGTACTCATTTAGACATCGTTTGCCAATGCATTTACCAATAAGTAAATCTTTACGCAACTTAATATTTCTAGAACCAGAAGCTTTAGTTTTAGTATTCAGCCTTAAAAACTATCGTTCACCGTAGCTATAAAGTTTCATGTAGCTATAAAGACATTATTAACTACGGGAAGAACATAAAGACAGAAGAGATAAAGAAGTCAGTGAGACTATTTTAAACTCTACTGTGTTGTGTTGAGTGCACGTTTTGTCTTTCTTCGTGCGAAATATAAGAGCTGAAAAATGTCTGAAAATTGTGATGAATATACCATCGTAGAAAAATGTGCAAACAAAGATGACGAAGTTAGTAACTCAGAAGAAAACTCAAATAACAAAGATTATTTTGAAAAACTGGCCAAATTACGACTTGCAATTTCTGGTAAGCACTATATTTACTATATCACATACCTACATCACGTTGCACAAAATATGCAATAAGCAGTACCAGACTTCTCTTGCACAAAATGATGTATTTATGAGACATGACTTACATTACATTTACATATAATATGTAGTTAATATATTGGGCTTCTTGAATTTCCATATTACACATAAACCATCACCACTCTTAATGGGTAGCTTCGCATTCAGAGTGGCGATGCACAGACCACAGATCCCACACATTCTCAAATCCTGGAAATCAACTTATTTTAAACCGTTGCAGTAGTGTTTTTATCTTTTCCATCAAAAGATGTGACAAAGGACAATATTGCTTTTATAAATCATACAATGGAATTTTGTTTACATTAATTTAGACCACGCATTATAACATGCCAAACATAACTTAGACCACGCATTAATATGTCAAACAAGTATTTCATGCATTTATAGTTGCTTGAGAAGATTATGGCATTTATGGCCCACGCAAACTAACAATTTTGATCCATGTGGTAAGTATAGATGTTCCTGGCTTGCGGACTCCTCTCGATGACGATTTTTTGGGTCGATTTTTAAGAACTAAGAAGTTCGTTGTGGAAGATGCATTTAAATTGGTAGTGGTTATTGCATCAACATCAATCATAATGAAATATTAAAAAGTGAATGTTGATAAACAATGAATTAGATTTCTAAATTCCTTAAATAGTATATCCAGTACTGGAAAACTAAAGCTGTGAGCGATGACTTACTGAAAGTAAAGTTTTCGGATGTTACACCTTCCTTTTACAAAGAACAACTAGTGGTTCTACCGAATAAACACAATGGAGCGAGTATACTTTATGTGCGATTGGGTAATTCTGCTTTTGATTTGTTTCCAAATAGTAAACTTAATTTAGTGCATGTAGGCCTCTATATGTATTTTTAAATAATGTTCGAAACGATGGATTTTTTGAAGGATTCTGGGACCCTGCCGTGATAACTATCGAACAATACATTATGTCAGCATTTTTTCTAATGGAAGAAATAACTAGTTCAGAAATGACGCAAATTCATGGAGTGATAATAATTGTCGACAGCCAAGATTTGAGTTTCAAACAATTTAAGAATATGATGAAACAATTGTCAATAAGGAAAATTCAGACTTTAGTTTCTGTGTTTCAAGTTGGGATTATCATATTATTCATACATTCATACATATATCATACGCAAACTTATTTGTCCCTAAATTCCCTACTCTATTGATTTAGGGGGGTTATCCAGCCAAGTTCAAAGGATTTCATGTAGCTAATGCCCAGTATTTCTGGAGTATTTTACTTAGGATGGTGCATCCATTCTTAAAGGTACTATCATTTTACTTAATTAGTAATAATACCATTTAGTAGTAATAATACTAAATAATCTTTTATTTTCAGGAAAAACTTCGCAAACGGGTAAGATCTAAAGTCCCAAATTCACGTCTCACCTTGATACATATTCCATTTAGCAAGTTGAGTGCTAGCTAACTGCTAATATACATGTTATTTGTGCCTTGCGTCTCCGGTCGGTTCCACTGAACAATTACCTAGTGTAGTTCAACTCTGTGTTGTGTTACCGTCGTACCCACACGTTTGAACTACACTTATTACGTTTTACCACTATTAATACAACTATTCCCGAAATAATGTCCTTTATAGATACATGTACATGGAAAAGATTTGACTACTCTCTACAAAATAATAAGTCCCTCGATTTTACCGGAAGAATTGGGCGGACAATTGAAGAGTTTTGAAGATACATCGGTAACCAATGCCCTTTTCATGAAAGAAAAGTATTACAATGGTATGCTACGAACAATCGAATGCAAAATACAATCAAAGTGAGGAACTGTGTACTAATTAACTTGCATTACTGACTTGGTTTGTTTCTTGTAGATCTGTCCAATTTCGGGTTCCTAAAGGAAAAGATTTAATTGCATGTCTATTGTCTACTTCGACATTCTATTTGTAAATTTTGAATTATAATAATGATCTTTATGTGATCATCATGTTATGCACATCCGTAAACTACCTAAGTACCTCTCCGTACCTAAATATCCTTCTATTTGTATTTCCACAATCAATAAAAATACTTGTATAACCAGTAAGTAACTAATAACGCCTGCATATCTGTTTTATACTTATCTTATTTTATCAATTCATTCTTTTCACTGAGTTGCCATTTGTTGCCATTCACGTTCATGAGACAAATTGATTGAATCGTCGCGAGTCACGAGATAGTTATGTATATTAGATATGTATAAATTTTTTACCATTTCATTATGCCATATGATCACTTCATTTACTACAATTTTCCTAATGGTAGGTATATAATATAATATTCTTTTAGATTTTATGCTTACATAATCATTTCATTTGCCAATTAGTTATCCCAACCTCTTTTTACGCATTAAATCATAAAGAATCATAATGGAAGATATCACTACTGATTTATTACTACTATTAGAGTTACGTATTTAAAACATCAAAACTATTCAACGTAACTACTACCGCAAATCATACTTAAATCACGATTTCCCTACACAAAATAGAACATAAACTTTTGGAGATTCCAGTTCCCACGCTTGAATAAAACAATAGTATGAAAATACGGCGTTCAAGAAACAATCAAAGCAGCTTTGATGGTGAGTGGCCATTAGATTTAAACCTGAATGTAGAGACTAGACACAGCACATAATGTTTTTGCGTCGATATATTATATGGACATATTATGTTTAACAATTTAATTGTAAATGTGCATTGTGATCCCTTAGTCACTGACTGCTTAGATTATTCAGTCTCCGATCCGTCCTAATTGCAATACAAACAATTTATGCGTGTTGGAAAATGCTTTGTAACTGATGAGATTATAAATTAACTTGCTTTAATATAACATGCTTGCATGATGTATCAACATTGGTAGTCTAATGTTTCGTCATATAAACATATAAACATATAGGTAGGCATTATTATAATAATTAAGTTTGCTAAGAATTTTCTTCGTTGGGTATTCTTGCAAATTGCAAGTCCTTCCTTTGATCCTGAGATTTCAGAAGTGATTTATCTTTGGGCGTAGCATCATATACATAATATCTGTACTGATTGCTGAGTGTAGAATAGTTCAATCTTTTTTACATTTCTCTGAAATTTCCTGCCTCAGCAGCAGCCTGAATATTATTTTATAACTATACCAAAGTTCAAAAACCATCAAGATGCCTGAACGAACAGAAGTAGAGCAGCCATATCTATGCAAGGAACAAATCCTGGAAGATTTTAAAGAATCGATAAAAGGTACCAATACTGCCAATTGTACTTATATACATTACATATACATATACCTGCACTAAAGTGGAAATAGTGGAATAATTATAGCAAAATAACATAACGCAATGCAGCAAACTGCAGACGCCTTTGAAAATTGTGAGTTTTACATTGTAATTATTTCGTGAATGTATTAGGTATGCATTTCTGTGAATCGGAAGAAATAGTTTTGGAATTAGAAATTGTGTATTTTTAACATATTTTTTAAATCGTTACTACATAAATATCATAGTTTCTCAAATAAATGGCAATTGCAGGCATTGTAGCCATATTTTAGTCCACGTCAAGCGGGGCCGATTCTCTAAACTAGTCATCGGGTCGGATTCCGGGAATTCGAAATTAGACCTAAACCCCCTAAACCTAAAGCGCTTAAGAAAGACACTCCCTAAAGACAGCCCCAGGCCTAGAGAGGAGATCAGACTTTGAGAGAGACTAGGCACTTACACCTAAACTAGAGTGTTGCCTGCCTTAGTCTGGGCACGAATATTTATGCATGGGCTGGGCGTGCATGTGACCCAACGCAGTGCCCATACTGCGAGTACTGGGAAAATGGGCGGAAGTTTTTAGCAGGTTTAGCGGAAAAGAGAGCCACAGTTGACAGTCCTTGACAAGCCTCATTAGCCAAAGTTCTCGGGCAACATGCACAATATTATAACTATACTTTTATAGCTAAAGCACTATACAGATACAAATGCTTTTTTATGCATCGTCTTCAGTGAAAGTGGCGAAAGTTCAATTTGCTTGGAAAGGCGTGAAAACTTGGTTGGCTATTTAACGTAAATATGAAATGAAAACATGGCGAATGTTACACTACTATACAAGCTACTTTTGAAGGACGCTGTATTAATCTTAGTTTGTCTTTTATGGTTTTAAAAAGCATCGCTTTGTCTTGATGTTACCTTTTGTTGTGATTTAATGAATCTACAGGGATTAAAGATTTAAACTGCCCGATGGATAATGAGTTTCTTCAGAAATACCTAGCAGCCCGAAAATACAGACCAAATGATGCATTGAAACTGGTAATTATACCATTGCCTTACACTTAGAGAATATACCCTAAATAATATGAATAACCAACACTTAATTGTCCCATAGTTAAAAAAATTCTTCGAATTAAAACAACAAAACATGGAACTGTTTCGCTGTGTTTGTCCATTGAACTTGAGAGAAATATGCAGTACACAACAGCAATCGCTAGTTCTCAAACATAGAGATCATTTAGGAAGGAAAATATTGATACAACGAAATGGTAATAATAAAATAATGTCACACAATAACTACAAAATTCTTAGTCAGACTAAATTCATATTTCATACCATGTTTTTATGTATAAATTCAATAATATGCAATTATGATCATGAATAAAAATAACTGTATTTACTGAATTTGTGTGTGGTACAGGCATGTGGAATCCGGATCTCTTATCGTTTGATCAGCTTATTATGATTAGATATTACATTTTGGAAGAAATATTGTGCTCTCCAGAAACACAAACTAATGGTGTGGTTGTTATTTTCGATGACACTGGTATTGGTTTTGACTTGGCCCGTAGATGTATGTACGAAATGAATAAACGTTTCCGAATGATAATTAAATATGTACAGGTACGTTTTTCAATATTCAATGCCTCCTACCTACGTAACCTAAATCTTTTACGAGAAACAAGGACCCATTGTTTAGTTGAATATAAAATGAACCCTTGTTTCAATCATTTGATTTAGGAATGCTTTCCAGGTCAGGTTAAAGGAATTCACATCGTAAATAATACTTACATGTTCAACATCCTTTTTAATCTAATGAAACCGTTCCTTTCTGAAAAGATGCGCAAAAGAGTAAGTGTGCTTTATGTTTCAATTACCACAAAATTCTATACCGATACACATTTATGATTACAAGGACGACATTTCTCTCCCAATTTCAGTTTTTCGTACACGGGAGCAAAATTCAAAACCTTCATAAGCACTTCGACCCAAACATTTTGCCTATCTATCTCGGAGGAAGCTTGGAGGCAGAAGATGCAGTAGATACTCAATTAATGAACAGACTATTCAGTAAAGGTTTGTATTTTAAAAGTAAGTGAACAAATGCAATCCAAAATCAAAGCTATTAAATTTTCAATAATAACCAGAGATATTTATTAAATCTGCTGTTTTGCCGTTAATTACCGTTACAGAAATGATTGAAAGTGGCTACAAGGATACACCTCGTAATTGACCAGTGCTATAATTCATTCGCTGCGATTTAGGATTAATGGGTATTGCGATAGGAATTGACAATTTGGGGATAACTTTTATTTGTCTATGGTTAGAATCCTAAAATTAAATGCGTTAGACTGAATTTAGATTGTAACTGCAAGAATCACTCACTAAGCTAATACATCATAATATATATGTAGTTAGTACATTTATAAGTTACAGCGTATACAAAGACTTGCTTTGGAAAACTCACAACTGCATTCTCTGCAACTGCCTCTATACATTATGCAGTAAATCGTAATCTTATAATTAGATTTTAAATTTTCTACATACCTGCTCATATATAAAATAATTTAATCAAGTCCCAATCACAGAAAATCAATTTTATCAGTGCTTAATGGCCTTTTTAGCAGCTTGAAGGAGTTGAGAATCCAATTTGACTATAAAATAAAGTTTAGAATATTCTCTTTAAGTCAATATCATCAATTTTATCTCACGCGAAAATACACTTCAAACAATAAAATTATTACTACACTTACATATTTTCTGCTTCCCTTGAATCGGGATATTAATAGGCAATATGTTAGGATTTGCAAGCACCAACACATATGGATCACCAACTTCACCTTTAGGATAAATTCGCAAATATTCCTCCTGTGGAATGCAGTCAATCAAGTCAACACATCCTAAAAGACATCCTTGAGGGAACTTCGTTGGAAATTCTATTTCTATAAATCAATGTTTTAGTTTTAGTAATCAGAAAAACACAAAACGTAAATGTGTATATGCTGGGTTCCAGTCCCAGTCCTTCCAGATGTGATTTGGGCTCAGAATTACCTCCGACTATATGTTTATATGTCGCTTTAATGGAATCTATTGTTTCCTGAGTAGGCACCTTGCTCCCTGCACAGATCCATAACCTTCCGCGTATAGGAGTGTACCAATTTCTTCCTTCGAAACTAAATATTATAAAAACTTTTATTTACTTTTAATTGTCTTACTATTTGATATTATGTTAAGTAAATAAATTATAAGTATATATAATAACTGTACATTTTAATTCCTTCCATGATCATCGAAGCATAAGGTTGTAAAATAGAAAGACAATAGCCAGAGTCGACAATTTCTTGCAATTCTGAATCTTGAATACGACTGCTCCATAGCGTAGGGATATTTGTTTCTCTTTTTTGTAACTCTCCAACAAACTGGAATTGAAATTGAAAACTTGTTTTACGTTCACGCTCACCAGCCTTCAAAATATCTAATTAGATGGTTAATACATAGTAATAGTAGGTATATATTATATATTATATTTAATTTGTATGGAATTTATAGGAATCCGTCATGGGTCGCGTGAATTAACGAAGAGTAGGACTTCTGCATGGCTCGTATTTTTGCTTGTCGTGGACTTGTGTTTGGAAATATTATTGGAATAGAGGACTTGTGCATGGGTGTATGCAATAGCCTTATGCTAAGTGAATGTAGTCTGTGCAATTGTGCCGGTGCATACCTAGGTATCTATAACTATAATAGGTATGTGTATTGTGTGTAAAAATATCAAAATTGTGATTGTAAGCACCAAGCAGTACGTCTTGAGGTAAGCATTACTTATATAATATAAATGGCAATCACCATCAATAATTACTAATTTTGATACATGCCCATGGGCTATTTCTAATCATTATACTGATTACAAAGAACATCTATCTCAAGTTCAAATATCTGTAATGTCTTGCGTTTATTGAAATTATGAAATGTATATTTAAATCATAAAGTAATGTATGTTTGCATATTACCTAAACTATATACGAAGTCCTTATTATGGACTATGTCAAAGATACTATTGTACATGTTTTCTAAAAACAGTAAACACTAATTGGCCTTTGGATCGTAAAAATTAAAACATTTAAATCCTATAATCTCTACATAAACTTATGACACTATTTTGCTAAGGGAAACAAATATAAAGCACGTTAAACATCTAGTCAAAAGTAACTGTATTCATACCAAGAGAAGTTTTTCTCGATCCAAAATTCTTTGAAATAATTTATAAAAGCTTTAATTTCCTTATTTCTTTTTCTGTTCCATTTTTTAACAAACAAGCTGCAAGCTGATTGGAAAATACTCTCTGACGACGATAGTTGAATTAAATGTATGTCATCATTAATAGCTTGACGTTTTCCTTCGCTTATACGCTAAAAAGTTGACAACTTTGTTTTTTTGGGAACATCTATGCCCCGTGATTTCAAAGTTAGCAAAATTGAGTTTGGACTAATTTCACTATTTTCATGCAAGAATTCTCGTATGATGGACTTCTGAATAGTCGTGAGACCGTATTCCACATCCCGATGCTTGTGCTCCAGTCCGTTTATATAATATGTGCTGCTTTCAGCTCCAACCGTTTTGCACTTTAATTGTACAGGACAATTTCTACCTCCCGTTGCA
>JABASI010004157.1:0-14634 GCA_019776505.1 Tomocerus nigrus | reverse complement strand
GTTCCAGCTCCCTTACCACTGCCGTCCCAATCATCCGTTTGAACCAGAACATCGGAGAGGGCGGAGTTAGCTCTGAGTAAGACGTCATTTTCAGTTTTTCGACTTTATTTTTCAGTTTTTCGGCTTTATTTTCAGTTTTTCGTTCAAAATCTTCACCTAATATATGACTAATGAGTACTCTTTATTAATTTTACAGCTTCGAGGCCGGAAATGGAATCAAGTCCCAAGAAAATACCGACATTGTTTCTGGAGCCACACGTAGCGAAGATGACGGATATGGCGGTCTCATCACCACCAACAAAGAAATCAAGAAGAGCGGATCTTACAGCTACACTGGTAATAATACCCGAACCGATATACCATCCCTTTCACATATTTTTCAAAATTTATCCCGCATTATTTACATTTGATTTGTTATTTGTTTCACAGCCCCCGATGGACAAGTTATCTCCACCAGCTACGTCGCTGATGCCTCCGGATTCCACGTCACTGGCAGCCATCTCCCAGTTCCCGTAGAAATGCCCGCTGAACTCAAGGCTGCTTATGCCGAAGTTGCTGCCCGCCCAGTTGAACGTCTTGCCGATTCTTATGACTCTGCCCCAGTCCGATCTGCCTACGCTGCTCCCCTCCCAGTCCGCATGATCAACTCTTATGCTGCTCCAGCTACCACCTTCGCTCCATTACCCGCAATCCGCTCCGCTTACTCCGCCCCCGTTGTCACCCCTGAAATCCGCATCAACTATGCCCCAGTCCCATCCACTTATTAATTCGACAGACGAAGACGAAAAGGAACGATATCGAAAGTTACTCTCCACTGTACTGCACAGTATTAACGAAACTGTAGAAATACTTTTCGTTCTTGCCTGCAGAGGATTCGGATCTTATATTTTTTATAGAATGCATCGATTTACAATAGTTTAAAAATTTATATGTTTGTTAACGGTTAGGTATCTCTAAATTGTGTAGGGACCTCATCAAAATATCAATATAAGATGCTGGCGTTTTATATTTGATTTTTTTTTAAATTCGATTAATATTGTGTCTATACTCTGTGATGTTGATATTAATTCATTGACAAAATAAATATTAGCAATATATAAAGCAACAAAATTATTAACTGTTTAAATTCAATTGATTTCACCATCAACAAAAGTATTTTGCAAACGGGGGCATTCGGCTGCTGTAGGCATTCAGCATATTATTGTGATTATTATTATGGAAAATTGAAGAAAAACATAAACTGGGAACTAATAAAATAGAAACGGCAATAACTATTCACCCTGTCGTATTTAGTTGCATCTGTTTGTTATGTCTGCCCGTTCACGAATGAGTAGTTACAATTTACAATAACAGTATAGCTAGTAGGTGATAACTTTCAATTTTTTTACATTCATGACAAAACTAGGATATTATATTGTGTTAGATTTTAAATCCATGTAGAACGTAGAAATATCGAAATGTTTAAAATAGGCACACCTGGTGGAATCGGGAATTTTTTATATTGATAGTTGGGCTGTGGTGGGCTTGTTAATCATTACAGTAGGTGTATACCTACTTGGGTGCTACTAAAAAATGACGAGAATCAGTAATAGCAAAAAGATACGGTAAATTCCTAAAAATGAATTACAGCTGAATGGCTCGACTTGAACTATTAATAATTATTAATAATGCTTAATTAATGTATGCTGCGGTTATGTATTATGCATGAGTATGACATTGATTGCTACTGAGTATGAGTATGACATACCATAATATTATAATATGATTATTTTTGAGCTTGGAAAGCGAAAACTCAGCCAACGAAGGCTGAGTGTAAGTAAATAACAAGTTTTTTTTAGTCTTCATTTTATATCAATTATATGAAACTCTGTAAAGTAGATACACATATACTTAGAATAAAGAATAATTAGTGAAGTTTTCAGTTCCCAGTTTTTAACAATCAGAAGACAAATAATAATATTCGCACCACATAACAAATATGAAATGAAAGACAGAAAAAGGAAATCTAAATTTAAAATAAAATAAATGAACTAATATAATACTAATTATAATCATGTGCAAATATTTCTAACGATAAATCCTCGTCTGCTTCAACATCGAGAAAGTGTACCAATTTTTTGATCTTTTCAGGAAACTCCACGCTCAGCAGTTCCCCTCTGACATCTTCAGAGAATTTATTGATATTCATAACAGAATTTTCAGCCAAGTTAAGAGGTCCTTGTTGTCGACTGACCTTGACCTGGAAATTTTCAAGACCAATGAATTGTTCAACGACATAAATTTCAGATCCAAAACGGCACGTCTGTATTTGCGGCCACTCTCGAATTAAATTGTCTCTGGCTCCAGTCAGTAGAATGCGATTGAGAATATCATCATCTTCTTTGTGGTAAATATATTTTGTGAAATGGCAAGCAGTCCACTTGCTCGGTGGGCATCTCTGAAGTAGCATTCGAATGAAATATTCTCTCTGCGCCAAAATTCTTCTTCGGAAACAAGGTTTGAACAAGTTTTTATCCGACTGAAAGTCAAAGGCGCATTTTTTGACGCATAAACAAAGACTGCCAAAGCACCAGAGCAGAAATGTCAATATAGATCCACCTCGGTCATTATTGTTGTTGAAAGTGACAAAATCACAATCTGAATGCTCCATTAGATAATTAAAGAGTTGAATGTTGGCATTTGGTAGTCCAGCTCCTCGTAGAGCCAACTGCATAAAAGAATAGAGCAAAGGTGGAAATTTCTTCGGTTTTACGTTGATATCATATTTTCTGGAAATGTAATTAGTTGTAAAAGTCATCAGGGCATGGATATCATAGGCTGCTTTATTATTATTAGTTGTAATATCTCTGATCAGCTTGTCAAAAATAAATTCCAATGTTGGCTTCTCCACGTCATCGAATAGGAAATCCCCTTCCAAAGAATAATCTTTTGCTAAGTATTCAAAGAGGAAATTGGCAATGGAAAAGTCAGTCAGATTATTTGCATACAAACTGTTGTGAATATCTTTTTTGCCAAGTATTGCTCCATTTTCCAAGAGTAATTTGATCATTTCCTTGTCTCCATTTAGAATTGCAACGGTAAGAGGAGTCACAATGTAGTACATATCAAGTGCTGAGTACGGCCAAGTCACTTCTTCGACATTTCCGCTTTCTCTGTCCTCGTAAGGTGGAAGTTTCGTTGATGGCATCTTCCTCCATGAATTAACAATGTCTTTCTCTGGGCCAGATTTGTCAATTAATTGCTTGACGTTCGCGGTCACTCCTGAATTGATTGCCAAGTGAATTCCTGAGAAGCCCTGACGAGTTTTACGACGAAATTCAGCTCCGTGACGCAGAAATACTTTGACCATCGCTGTTTTCAAAGCTGCCCTGTCTGAAGACATTCCACCACGACAGAAATGCAATTTGCAATTTTTTGCCGACGCTCTTTTAACAGCTAGAGCCCAATACAAAGGAGATTGCATCATTTTGTTGAGAATATCAACGGAATTAGCTCCTCCTAATGAATATATCATTTGAAAAAATAGTTCAATGGACTCTTCTCCAGAAAATTTTTGACTACGAGCTGCATAATGGAACAGAGAATTGCCATATTCGTCCAAGGAATTTATATCGAATCCTTTTGAGCACAAAGTTTCAAATACTTTACGAGCTAAACATCCTTTGGTAAAAGTCAGGGGCTTTTGATGAGATTTTTCTTTAAATAAATACTTGACGTTTGATGTGTTTAGCGTCGTCAAATTCAAATTTGGTGCCATGTTTTTTAAAATGAAAAAAGTCACGTTGAAGCTTCTTGTTTTCATCGCCAATTCCAGATCCTGGATTCCTAATTTTCCTGGGGTGACTAACCATTTACGACTCAGGACGAAAACGTGATCATTCCTTGACTTGAGGATTATTTGCACTGGTGATATATTTTGATGACCACAGAAATTTTTGAAACGGCAAATATTCGGGTTTTCTTCGTAAGGAATTGGCAAATTTTTTTGCAAGTCTATTTTGCACTCATTTAAAAAGATGAACTTTTTTGTGATTAATATATCTGGGCCTTCCACAACACCGAATCCAAGTCCAAGGACGTAATCCATGGTCAACGCATACGCACATTGATTGTAATTGGAGATTAAACATGGATCTGCATCAATATTCACTAATGCTCGGCAAAAGTCTGTACTAAAGAACCGGATGGCGAGATGCAGGATTGTATGACCTTTGAAGTTCATTTCATTTATCAGCTGATTTCTTAGACATTGTGTATTCACATCAAATCCCATTTCAATACAAACAGTTGTGATTTTCATGAGAAATTCTGTTGAAACATTCGTCATTTCGTGTACAACTAAATATCCCAGGATAAAAAAGAGAATTGGAAAGCTCATTTTGCTTTTGTCCCCAGATACATTCAAATGTTTGTCTAACTGAATAATTTTGCATACTAAATCAACATCCAACATTTTAATTGCAGCATACAAGACACAAGAATCACTCATGACTACTTTTCCATGTAATGAGTACATATGCACGCAATTCCGTGCCTCTTCTGAGGAAAACATATTTTCTTGCTGACTATTTGCACCTTTTTGCAAGAGGAATTCGATCAAATCTTGGTCATTTTTCAGGAATGCTTCGTAAAGAACAGTTTTTCCTCTTTTATTGATTCTTTTGATATTCGCCCCATGTTCTACAAGAGCTTTAACAAAATTCCGATTGTTGTAGTCCAGTGCAACATGAATGGGAACGTCATTTCCTTGCATTGCATCCAAATTGCAATGAAAGTAACGACAAATATTTACCATGTCCATGGCTTCTTTAAGAGAGCAGTTTGTTCTTTTACTTGCTAAATAAATTAATGTTAGTTGGTTATCGATTTCGTAGAAACGATAAGCTCGAAACATTCCCGCTGTGGCTGCCATAAAGGTGAAAACAACTTCCAGCGTCTCTACAATTTCAATTTCTGGATGTTCCGCATAGCATTTTAGTATCTCTGATATTTGGATCGGTTGGTCTTGAATGAACAGCACAAATTTGCTGACCGTCTGAAATAATTGGCGAAGAGCAGGTCCATTGTTGGCCAGAAGGGCTGACATAATGTGCGATTTTGTGATTGGCTTGTCCATCCATGAAAGCAGCTTTTGTAATATTTTTATAGAATGATGTCCTTCAATACAATAATGAACAGGGGATCGACTTGAGAATTCTTTCTTATCTGGTTCATTGTCAGTGTATTCCAAATCCACATCCAGACCAAATTTCAAAAATGTTGTCACGCAATCAATTTTGTTATTTTTTATAGCGTAAAATATCAATCGCGTCTTGCTAGATTCCACCCCGGTAGGATAAACTGCTTTCGTCAATAGTTCCGGTGTTAGAACTACATACAGGGCATCTGCATGGTCATTGTCAATAAGCTCCAAACACTTTAAAACGCATTCGTCATTCAGATCAACTGAAAATAAAATATTACAATTATTTACAATGCCAATGACGAACTGTAATTATTTTATACTGATGACAATTAGCATGCTTGCTTATTACGACATAGATACCACGTCAAATTAATATTGTCCATTATGAATAACCACCATAAATATTAATTGAAACGAAATTACAGATAAAAAGTTGTTGATTTACCTTTTCTTCTCTTTACTTCACACATTTTACAGGCAAGTTTATGAATCCACGTATATCTGATTCCCAATCTCAAATAAAATGGTGAATGGCCAGTGCCAGTCCCCAGTCGGGTAGACAGTCAGTATTGTATTGTAGCTTGTCCCGTTTAGATTCAGAGCTGCTGTTCCGGTCCGGTGGTCTTCGGTTAGACAGTATCAACACTTGGCGACGAGACGGCGGTTGTCAGTTGTATTACAAAAAGTCCAACTATTTGAAATGTGTATATCTAGTTACATTTTGTGCGTAATAATATCAGTAAACACGATTCGCTGCTCCAAATAATATTCTGATAATATTCAATAATAAATAAGTAATACAATCCTCGAAAACAGAAAGATGAAAGAGAAATATAAATGTAACCAACAAACAACCAACCTGAATTCTGAATCAGAAAAATATTGACATCTACAGTATAACCGTTGTCTTTATTTTGGCTGCCGAAGCCCAAGTTCCTTTTATTTCGGAAATTAATAATGGAAATGTTTTAGAACAATAAATACTTTGATGAAAACAAAATTCAGGGTCAGATTTCAGAGATTTCAGATCGTCGCGTCATCGTCTTGGCCCAACAAGGTAATCGAAATAAACAATTTTATTGTAATTTATAATATTTTGGCGGGTGCAGTTACAGCTGTGAAGGAAATTCCCTACGTTCCATCACAACTTATAGAATCATTGCGTGTATTCTATTTGAGAGTACGTAAAGACAGCGAAAGCTGTTGGTGTGCTTTGGGATTGGGAAGCCAGCATGCAGCATAAAAATTATTTATTTTTAGTGCAACAAATAATAACAATTATACTAATAGTTAACAATAATAACAATTATCTTCCTTTTGAATGAGCAACAAAGTGCCTATTCAACTATGTTTTGCCCCTTAATGTCACCACTTATTAATATAAAATTAATTGGAAACTAGCAAATGTATATTTATTTTTTTTAAAGTTCCACAGTTCCATGTGTGAGTTTATGAAATTTGTCAAATTGAGTTTACATCATTACATAATTGCTATCATCTTTAGAACAATTTGAAAACAGCTTATAAGATATTAATAGGAATACTGACGTTTAAATACAAAATGTACAGGTTTTCACTGCACCCTTCTATTCGTTTCTGTCCCAATTCCTTTGTATGGAGTATGGAGTATGGATGGTATTAGTGACAATAGATTTAAAATATTCCTCCTGTATTCAAGAATAATAAACATTTATAATAACTCCAAATAAATATGCGAATAAATTGTGAGTTTTATACACAGTATTGACAACTTACTTTCTTATATGTTTCAATGCCAAAGAATTTTTCATTGAGTTATAGTTGCTGTGAGAAATTTCTTCTCCGTTTTAATTGGCTACATAGAAATAGAATAATTTTTTAGCAATTTCCTTATTTTTAAATACATATACCAGTTCGTTGTGCTATTATATGACAGTTACTAGGAAGCGTTAAATGTGATACTTGAGTTTTAATGCAATAGGCCTCATTACTTTATTTTACATTGCAGGATTTAGTTTAAACTATACCTTTTGGCTAATATGCTTTCTATAAGAGGCAATTCAATTAATTTCACATTCAATAACGGTCAAAAACTATCCAGGTATAAACTATTACAAGGACATTTAAAAGTGTCACATCTGTAGAAAACTAAAGCATCCTGTTCAACATTTTTCTTTTGTAAAGAAATAAAATACTCACTGTCAGTTGCATTAATATTTATAGATTTGTTTCTAAGTTAAGAACTAAAAGATATTAACTCGGCCAATTGACGAGGCTTACCTTTCCGTTCAGATACTCCATCGGACATTTTCGGTTCAGTTCCCATTTCTTTGAGTTGATTAATAAGTCCAACAACAAATTCTAAGTAGTCATCCTGTGCAACATAAGAACGCAGATATGTACAGATGAAAAAATTAAACTATAAAAAAACTTTAAAGTAATACAGAGATAAACGCACTTGATTGTTCGAATTGGAATAAATTTCAGCTTCCATTGCCTCGGCACTTTTGTTTGTATGCGAGCCATACAGTAGGATTGCTCCCTTACTACAAAACAATAATAATTGTACAAAATTATTTTTAAAGTAAAATAAATATTAAAACATAAATGTCTATCCATTTAATAATTTCAATATAAACTTATATAAATAATGAAACCAATATACGTCATAAATCTATTTAGCAATTGGTAAAATGTAAGAACCGGATTTTAATAAAGTATCTTTGGCATAATCCTATTTAAGATGAATGATAACTACTTAAAATTGGAATTCAATCAAATCCAATTTTAAATAAGGCGTTATGTTTCAAAAATTGTGACCAAACATATAACTATTTAGATTGCAAAACAGAAAAGATGTCACCAACATTTTCGTAATTATATTTTGACGAAACAATGGAGTAATCCAATATGATTCCCAGCCGCTAGCAACCATCATCATTGCCAATTTATTTTGACGGGCAAGTTGTTGCTGATTTTGCAGCTCTTGAATCTGTTGAGCATGTTGTTGTCCTCGGGAGGTGCTGGTGCTACCACTGGCTATATCATTGCTGAGTGAACAATGAGATACTTCTTGTTTTATTTTAGCTACTCCAGACTGATTCATCATTTCCGTCCACTGCATATTTTGCAACTTTTGCTTCTGCTCGGATTCGATGACATTTGTAATGAGATCAGCAATGCGTTCCAAATACTGATCCTAATAAGTAGTAACATACGACTTTGTAATAATAATATTATATATAATTAAATCCTGCACTACAGTTTGAATTTTAAAATACTTTTTTATGTCGCTCTTATTAACTTACTCGGCTCTTGGATGTGGTGAAAGCTTGGGATTCCATTTTCACAGCATCAGCAGAAGTTGCTTGTGGGGTAGAACGAAGGATTGCCTTTTCGCTTTAAATAATAATAAATAAAAATTAACAAATTATTACTGATTTAATTTTTATAGCTATTTAGCTATCTGGAAGATTATGGATTACATTTAAACATTATATAACAATCGATTTGTGAAGCAATGCTAATTTGAGAAAAATAGCGAAGATATTTAAACTAACATGAGTGTGACCATATTTTGACGAAAAAGCGAATGAACCCAAATCCATTCTTCATTTAAAGGCAAAGCACTTTGCTGTTGTTGAATTTGTTGTGTTTGCCCTTGCTGAATTACATTTCCAGTTAAGTTGTCTTTTGATATTCCGAGATTTGAAATACCCTGTTGTATTTGTTTAATGTCTTGGGGGAACATCATTTCCAATTCATTATTGGATGGCATTAATGGATCCCGATCCCATCCCAAGCATTGCTGCTCACTATTTCGTTGAGCACTGGAAATTACTGAAAAAACTAAGCAAAAATTTTATTTAAACGAAACCTTTATATTTAAAAAAAAATTACTCCCACGCGTTACTAAAAGTTCCAGAAAGCCATTCTAAACGTACAAGTACGAAACTACCTATTGTCACACTGTATTGGCATTTCAAATATTTTTAGTTTATTTGAATGATGTAAATTATTTCGACAGCAATAAAAATATTCGTCTTTAAAATTATTTCCTTTGCACAATGAAACTATCATTCATCTTGTCTAACAGAAACATTGAAAGAATGAACGACATCATATTTTGGATATTGTAATTACGAACTTCATATTTTCTAGGACTATTATTTTGAAATTAATATATGCTTACCGAGCTTATTTATCTGATTTTGAACGGATGTTCCATCAGTTAATTTTAGATTGCGTCCCATATCTTTGAGTAGCATAATAATACGCTCAACAAGTTGCATATAGTGGTCCTTTGTGATAAAAAAATTTATTAGGTGTACTCTTTCATTTTAAGGCATCCATAACTGATAACTGATTAGAAGTTATAGTGCATAGGTAATGATGAAAATGGACTTTGTGTATTACTTTGTCTTTTGCTTTAGAAAAAACTTGCGATTCTATTTCTGCAGCCTTTCCTTCGAGGGTACCCACCACGGGCAGAATTGCTTCTTGGCTATATCAAACCAAACTGTTAAACTAAAATACTTCCTGAATCTGAATGATTGAAATTCAAGTAAAATTGACCATTCTATTTCAATATCTTGAAATGGAATAGCAGCAGGTAAGTCCTCTTTCCAACTTTTTATACACATATGGGGAGGATAGAGTTTAAAAAAGATAAATAAGAGCTCTAGAATTCATCTAACATTCTAACAACCACACATTGGCGAAGACTTGGTAGAGTCCAGTTATTCTCCAGGTCCATCAGTTTCATAATGGTATCCATCGGATAGATTGAGGAACGATTCTAAGATATAAAACAATTGTTAATTATAATAATACCACGTTGAATATACCATTATTTCCATTAATTATTTTACAAATTATAATACTATCACAGGTAATTATTTTTTACATATACCACCTCTTATTTACTGCTTACTGTTAAATTATCCGAGATCTATCAAATGATGTATTAATTATATTATATATAATTACCATTAACATTTTACCATTGGTAATTAGTAATTACATTTACATATCTAAACACAAATACTATCAAAAATAATCAAAATCTTATACAAAAGGTAGCACGAATTAATGGCATTATTTAATAATAATTTCAACTATATAGTAGGTATACTATAGAAATAGGTTAAAAAATACATACCTACGTGAAACGTGAGTATTGAGGATAATCAGACAGGATTAAAAATATAAGTTGATATTGCTAAGTTCTGGTTGTAGTGTTTCCGGCAGCCCAACTTTAATTACAGGAGTAAGAATGGTTAGTTGCATTTGCATGAGAAACTTTAACAATGTTATTATCACATCCGATCGTTCAGAAGCTTTATGGAATACTTTTTGGAATATCTGTACGAACGAAACGAATCTTTGCGAGTGAGCTGCTCTGCTGCTAAACTAGTATTGGTAGTAAGTCCATACATTATAATTAAAAATAACTTCCTAAACAGTAGGGGTCTTGATAATCCTTTCGGCTCTACAATTTAGGTAGGTACCTGGCTGAAGTAGAATTTTCTAAGGTGTCAGCCCCTAAAATGGGATCTGGGACTGCAATGTTTCCATTGCTTTGTGTCGTACTCGTACTGTACTTGTACAAATATTATTATACCTAGTTCAATCTCACCATTTCTGATTTCTGAATTAGTCGGATAGGAGCTGGAAGGAGCCTAGTATAAGCCGAAGCATGGCAACAAATATTTACTTGTATAGTATCCTGTTCCTGTAAATAAAATATTAAGCAGCATAATTTTAAGGTGACCACATAGTCCACATAATGCCCGACGGGTATCTTCCTAGTCATGAAGATTCATATTTTATTAAGTACTAACTTTTCAAATATAGGTACAGAGTTTTAACATTTTATGCCACATAGTTATTCAAGATCTCTATTGCGATTCTGGAGCTGCAAACACCTTTCGTACAAACTATTTAGAGTACCTTACCCAGACATAACGAACTTTGAACCATCATCTCCTGCCAGACAATGCCATACATATAATTATTTTGCTTGTTGTTCACAATTACATATATAGTGTCCTCACTTGTCCACTGTGCATGTAAAGGTAATCGTATTGTTCTATATTAAGACAAAAATGAAAGTGTACTAATATCATAAATAATAATTACCAAGGGCTCGACAAATTAAAAAGACGTGTCTGAATATAATCTGAAATTACCAAAAGAACTTTATATTATACTTATTTATGATGTGTGCATGTTTTACTTAGATTAGAAGTAGAATGATTTCCAAAATGTGGTCATTATGCATGAAATAAATAGAACCTCCTAAAGTGAAGTCATAAAAATGACCTTATAAATAGAATTATAGAATACAGGGCTTTCTCATTTGCCAGAGGAGAGAGTTAGCATAAGTGAGCTTCAAATGATATGGCAACCCGGTTCTAACAATAATAATTTATTGTCTGCTTGTCTTGGATTTCAGGATCCAAGTGAGTCACAGTTCACATTCATCATAAAAGAAAGGAATTAATATTAAGTATAACATTGAGACTATAACACCAGGTGACAATAAGGATCGTACGTATGTATAATGTATTGACGCTGCAGTTTGCAACTACTATAGACATTATTGGAATGGAAACAATGCTGCACCCAGAATGGAATATCTGCATGTCTATACCTATAAAGTATTCCTACGAAAATGCAAGAAATTGCTCAAACAAGAACAGCGCGTTTCTAATTTCTGATTTCATATGTGGCTAAAACTTCATTATATTCACAGTTTACGCAGTGACATTATTTATTGGTTTGATTGTCAGCTTTTTGTGTATTTATGCAGTCACCATTTAGCGTGTTCATTCCAATTTGTCATACGGCATTTTTCAATCTGAGATCAAAATGTGGACTATTTATTGGGTTTAGGAAAATTATAAAGAATTGTATTACTCAATGCAGATAAATCAAATAAATCTGCATCTGCAAATTGAAAAAGTAATTATTTACTAATTAATCCGACCGAATACCATTTCAAAACCGATTATATGCACACACTAATTATTTGATAATCGTGTCGTTAGTAATTCCCAGGTTTCGAAGCAAATGCAATCATAATTGTTCGCAGGAAATCACAGTCACAAATAAATAACTATGTAGCATTGCATATAGAGCAATATTCATTTTTATTTTATTTACAATGTTCAATATGCATTGTTATATAGATATCTGAATCTGTGGCAGTCCTGAAAATTATTGGCACCGGAAATTTATCCATTCATGACTTCCAGGATGTGATCGTACACATAATAATCGGCATCTTTTGCAAATGCAAAGTCCAAGTGGTGGAAAAGTGTCCAATTTACTCGAATTAATTCATTTCCTCCTTGGTTCCCCAATTTGCTATATGTTATAGGTACATCCTGTAGATATTAAGAAAATGTTTGAAATCATTTTATATTATTCTTCCTTAAACTATGCAGGTGTGTTGGTGTGTATCTAGCTACTTATCACACGCCATAAAAATAAATCACTAGCATAATCATCACAGGACATTTAAAGTGTTCATGTATGTATTTACCGTTGGATTTGCTAAATCGTCACTATCTCCGTAAAAAGCAATAATTTTTGTGACCACGTTGCTGAGATTGTAGGCAGGGGGTTCGGCAGTGCCATATCTGTTCTCATTTTCTGAAGTTCCGTAGTCAAATTGTCTAAATGAAGCAGGAGAGTAGCTGGCAGTTTGAGCATAATGAACGAAACATTTTGTTGACGCCGAGTCAGGAAATTTAGATAGCATAACGTCAAGCCGAGGCTGTAAAAACCAATTAACCATGCAAATTATTATTACAGAATCCATTTGTATCATTGTATGGCTACTCAATTACAAATATAATACATAAAATGAATAAATGGATGAAATACCTACATAATCTATTTGTGGACCATCATATCCAAACAATGCTGTAACGACATTGGCGCACAGTGGGCAGGTTAATTGGCTTACTGCACAAATCTGCCCAATCGACGTATTAAGGTATTTTGTGAGGGCATTTAATTGTAGTTTACCTCCAAGTGCGGTGTCAAACAGATACTAATTAAATAATTCGTAATTAATCTGTATTCATTTTTGTGCTTATTTTAAACGTTTTCATATGTGACGACAAAACTAGAAGAATTCTTCTTAAGTAATTAATTACTTAAGTAATTCCTAAAATTCATCTAAACTTTGTAAAGCCAATTTTAGCATTTTTAGCGATACCTGATTATTGTATGCAAGATATCCCAACGGTTTAAGGAAATTGTTTTTGGCATGGCTAAGATAAGCAACAGGAGCTAATAAAAAGGCTACTTCAATTTTAGAATTATATTGTTCCAGCTCAGACAATGTAACAAATAGTTGCGTTGTCCCTTGGGAATGTCCAACGTAGAAAATTTTCGAGTTATGCGTTGCATTGAGCATGTAGTCAATTATTGCAGGGACATCGTAAACTCCCATTTCGTGCCAACTATTAATGAAAGGCAGATAAAAATGAATTTCTCAAAAAATTCAGTATATACCGATAGTTACTTATAGACATACCTGAAATCCCAATATTCAACATCATTTTGAGTTAAATTAACATGCCCTGTAGAATGGCTCGTTCCTCTATGATTGTTTAACCAAACGTCATATCCAGCATCCGCCAATTTCATTGCTAACATTCCAGAGAATTCAATAATGAGATTCACTTATTTATATTTTGCAGTCAATTAAACAAGGTGTGGAATTCTTATACCTAAATTTTTGTCTCCCTTTTGAATTACCCATTGAGCACAGGAGCCCATTAGTCCATGATTCAATAAAACAGCCTTCTTGCCTGAGCTTGTACCATTTTCGTTTTTTCCATTCGGAATTCGAAACAGAGTCAAAATGTATCCATCGGCTGTTGTTACCTTGTGTTCCTCAACACGATAGCCTTGAGCGGTGATTAGCTCAGTCTAATTATTAGTAATTATATAAAAAAAAATTAAATGTCCATTTAAATCACATTAATTGATATAACATGATAATGAATTTAATGTGATAAATCATTAATTAATTACTATATTTCTCTTAATATCCGGATCATTGTTGCTGTTTGAAAGAGTTGTTTCTGTGAAGCACTTGGCTATATCGGCAACAGAGAGCAAATAATTGTTTTGATTAGCAGGAGCTGGGCTCACAACATTTTTGACAATTGTGGATACGAGTTTTGCTTCTACTATGGCACTGAACAAATTAAGTGCAATCAGGGCAACCGCTACGACTTTCAATAACTTAGTCATCTTCGTCGAAACTACATAACAATATGGAATTATAGTAAAATTAATTAAGATCACAACTATAATACATATGTGCCCAACCAGAGGCGGATCTGCCTACCTGCGGGGCCCCCTGCGAGGCCCTAAGGTTAACACTGTCTACCATAGACGTATACAGAACCGAGTTTCGGAGGGGGCTGACATTTTTATATAGACAT
>JABASI010004156.1:0-14635 GCA_019776505.1 Tomocerus nigrus | reverse complement strand
AATCATTAGGAATGAAGACCATAAACTAAAATATTTATGATGCTATGTAAAATGGTATTTTTCTAGGCAATGCGACTCAAGCAGAAATATTATTGTCAAAACTTGCAAAGTTTTTTTATAAATGCAAATGCAAAGCACAGGCATCCGTCGAATTTTTACGAAATATAATTTAAACATTATTAAGTCCAGGGTATGTGGGTAGATGTTACAATTACCTATAAGTTTTGTAATTTTTGTTTATTCGTTAGGCAATATTAATTTTCATTTGAGTCGTAAGAGGAATTTCTTATGCAATTTGCAATTCTTCATTCTAATGAAAGGCATATGCATAATTTGTCTTCAAAAGGCAAATTGATGTTCCAAAGGTTGCTAGCAATGGTTGAAGAATATTTGTCAACAAAAATTGCTGTTCTATTTATAGTGAATTGTCACTCAAATAGTCTTGCGTTGCATATAAATATATCCATCAATCGTCACAACATTATATATTTACAATGTACGAGGAATATACTATGGATATGTCTAATGATTTTCTTTGTCTTGATGACAGGCTAAAAGTTTTCCTTGTAGAACAATTTATCATAGGTTTCGTGATTTTGTGCCTACGCATTCTTCGTCTCTCCCCACTTGAAATATTTTTTAATTTAAGTGCTGCCGTTGTGTCTACAGACATGACGAGTGAAGTAGATGAACCTTTTTCTTGAAGGGATTTTATGCAAATAAAGTCTTTTTGATTTAAGCAGTCAAGGATGTAACGTGCACGAATTTGTATAAATACGTGCACGTAGACTAATTGTAGATGCTCAACTTTAAAAGTGTAAGTTTCTGTTTGGTTGGAATGATTATAGAACTTATTAATAGTCATGTTGATGCAGACCTTTTTGGAATGATTCCGAGGCTATCTTCTATTCTTATTTAGATGATGATGACAATTATCTGTCATGAGATGACAGCTTCATGTCGGATAAAATATCTCTCTCGAAACTTGAATGAAATATCTTCGTGCAGATTTTATTAGCTGCTAACCATCCAGAAAACGATGATGCCACACTGCCAGATAAAGAACTGAGCTACAGTATTTCTACATAGGTTTAACAATATGATGTAAATTCATATTGTATGGAATTATGTGGAAGATGCATGTAATAAATCCCGTAGGGAATGCTATAGCTTCTCAAATTAGTAGCACTTAGCGTCAATTTCATGGTCAATTTTAGTGTAACATTGTAATTCATGCATAATGTGCTAAATGTAACGTTAAGTTGAAATATTTGTGACACTGCGTGCATAAAAATGACGTGCCGAATCGAGAAACGGATAACTGCACATCCTTATACAGAAGAACACGAAAGTTTTAACTAAATTCCCCTAATTATACTAGTAAATATACACGTCAAGGTGATATTAAGTAAACAGTAATGGTGTTTCCAAAATTTAATGGAAGAGCAGCTTGGCTTAGGATTACGGCAACGAAGCATATGCTCGGGAAAATAGACACCGAAACCCGCATTTCTTTGAACCCCCAAAAAATCCCACTATTATTAATGCCCTGCTGCGTAGCAAATGAGAAAAGCAGACTTATCTCTCCTCCTCTCAGGTCTCACCCTATTCTATATGATTCTTACAATCAACCTCTGAACCGAAACTAATTTTCCATATATCTCGGGTGGGCTCCTTCCATCTAATTTAACGCACACAGAGCCACGTTCTTATTATGTATTCAAAAAGAAAGCAAATCTAAGCTAGGCTACGGCTAAGCGTTGGATTTAACTTCAACCTTTCCGACTACACGACGTTTGTATTTTGTATTGATGCTGTTGGTGCAGTGGATGAGAGTCTTGGAAATATCTACATGAAATGATTTCCTTCAGCAATATATTCGATAATGGAGATCACAATCTAAATATATTCATGAACAGAATATACAGAGCAGCAGATGCTCTCAGATGCTTTAGCTTCGTTTACTTCAGCTTAGCTTCCAACCCGGAATCACTAAACTTGAGCTAAAGAAATAAAAATATGACTGTTTATTATGCATGCATATTTTGCCCACGAACTTACGGATAAAATTCTCGTATTTTATTATGTGCTCAATCGATACGAATATCTTCCTACTCAAACTCAAACTACTTTACTCCGCACAGAAGTAACTAATGGATAATAAATTACTACGGCAAACCCACGAAAATCCTTAATATTAAAATCATTTTCGACTCTGCCTGTGAGCTGTGATGATGTAAATCTCCACTTTGATCCATACAATGTAATATGTAATGTAAATGACAAATAAATTGGTATTTTTACCCGGGAAAGTTATTAGTTGTTAGCTTATTAGAATTGTGTTGTGTAACCACTAAGTAGAATTCTAGCTCAGCTTCTTTAGACTTCAATTTTGGGATCATAATAATTTTTAATCTTGCTCAGGACACATTTAGAAAATGCGTTATTCCCAAGAAATTCATATCGAGATGAATGAAATCATATTTACATATAAACTGGCTAACTGCGAGTGCTAAAGCGGAAGATGTGCAAACTAAAGATATCAGGTAACCAAACGAAGTTATGTGTATAGTGAAAACGTAGAAAAGCCCATACAATAAATATGAAACACAATAACAGTGTTTATAGAATACGTTATGTAAAAGAGTGTTATGTTATGATGGCGGTGAATAACTTGGGATCTACTTCCTTCATGGGCTAAGATGCGAGCGAATATAATATCACCCCTTTGCATCAGGTCGTGAATGTAGAATGGCATAACTCACAAATGCATAGCTAGCTAGAAAATATTAGTCCCTGCTAACAAAGAATAGAGCTGAGAGAGTAAAAGAGTGTTTTCCTCTATTTGTTCCTACATTTATGCAGGGACACAGAAAGTGGAATAGGAGGGAACAAAAAGCATCCCAGAGATAAACGGACACGTAGAAAATCTAACACAGATAATTCTCTGTGTGCGCCTATGTATAATATGTGAGTAACATAACAGCACAAAAGAATAAGAATGAAAATACGCAGAATAAGGCATGTGAAATGATTCCCGGTCCATGATGAGTTCAATGCTCCACTCCAGCAACAGCAGCAGCATCCCTCTAATCCTTACATACAATGCAGATAGAATAATACACACTCTTATATTATTATACTAACGTAGTTACTACGCAGGTAGATGATAGAAAGATACCTGGTTGTGTTCTAACTACAGATATGCCGTAATAGCTTTCTTTTGCATATAATTCTTTTCTTCTAAAGAACAGGACAGGACAGAATAAGACAGGACAGACGAGCCAGGTGTGTTTCATTTTCATTTCTACTACTAAGTCAAAGCACAGGAAAACTAATAGGTCTTTGAATAAGTTTTATGTATATCTGCATGTAAATACGTAGAAGATATAGAATGGAGATGTGTACGTACTTTACTACTTAGAAGAAATCTTGAGTTTTGCTATTACAGCATGATAAGTGAGGAGGGGTGTTTATAGACAAGTGAGTCTTTTGCCGCGCCTTAGTTAGTTACTCTCTTCTCGGCAAGTACAGTTTCCTTTGCTTGCACTAAGTTTTGCAGTGATTTCTTCGAGTTATTATACGAAACCAAAGGTAATTCGCCAGAATATTATAACATGGAGCTTTGTCTTAAGTGCTCAGCTAATGTAANCCGCGCCTTAGTTAGTTACTCTCTTCTCGGCAAGTACAGTTTCCTTTGCTTGCACTAAGTTTTGCAGTGATTTCTTCGAGTTATTATACGAAACCAAAGGTAATTCGCCAGAATATTATAACATGGAGCTTTGTCTTAAGTGCTCAGCTAATGTAAGCTAAGGTAAAATGAAGTAAGTAATAAGCTAAGCTAACAGCTCCACTCTCAACCCATTCAAGACGTGCCGCTTGGGTTAATAGTCTCAGAAATGATGATATGATCAAAGTTTTTTCTATTGCTATTACACTTAACTTATCCTATCTATCTATCTATCCCTTCTCTACTCTACTCTATTAGACAGACACAGTCACATTGTACTTTTGCATACACACAATGGAATCCTAACCAAGTCGATGGTTAACTTTACCTGACTTGACGCTGACGGCATCAACCCGAAGTAATGCAAAATCCAAAACTCTATGACATTCAAATTGGCATAATAATGCATCTCTCTACTGCCTAACTATCTAATACTAGAACGTAGGAAGGAAGTTTTGCATTTATTAAAATCTCCAATCTCCATTCTTCCCATTATAGAAACAAGCATCTTTTCTACTTGGCATTGGCACAAAGTCTGCAATCACGAGACATCATCCTCTGGTGTCACTGAATTCTCAAGTTAAGCATTAGATACCGATTTGAATATTTGATAACGTCAACTGAATCTTTTATTGTCAATTAAAATATGAATTTTCCTCTATTTTCTACATTCAATTCTTTACTTACACTACAGAATTAAGAGTTTAATGAACTACAAAGAAAATCATCTATAAAATGTTCCTAATACGTTATCTTGAATCCTAATATGCGTAATAAGGACGGGTCTTCTTATTATGTAGCATTACTATAGCCCTAAGGTTCAGTTTGTGCTTTTAATTTTCATAAAGTATTGCAGGTAATTTATTAATTAGTTGCAATATTAATATTATAAGTATTCATGGACGATCAAAACCGATTTACTACATCTTATTATTACTAAACCTAATGAAAGGATCAGGTATTTCTGGTTGAATCGAATATTATAGTGTAATGATATAATGTTGAAAATAAAGTTTGTAGCAGATGAGAGTTTGTGAATGAAACACCCTGTATCAACTAACAAATGTAACAAATATTATTAGTATGTTGTATTTTTAATGAAGAACAGGAGGAAAGTCATGTTTTGGAGGTGTAGTTTTATTATGGTACGTAGATATACGTAAACGTACGTGCAATGCACATTGCAAAAATGTTGAATTAGATATTATGTTATGACTCGAAAAGAGTAAGAAACTAACTGGACGACATCGTGAAATGAACCTAATCGTAGATGTGATAAAGTTTATCTTGCCTCGCCTTGGGTTTATGCACATTTGCATTTTCATCTCACGTCCTTCGCATTCTCAGTAAGTTCATCTCATCTTGAGATTATGTGATGCGATTTTATGTAAGCCTTAGAGTGTGTAATAAGACTGGAGTTTTGTAGTTGGTAGAAAGCATTTAGGTGGAATTCTCTTCCAACTACCAACTATATAAGGTCATCTTAAGACTATTACTAAAACATAACAATAGCTATAAGGGTGCACACGTAATAATTAAAATGCAATAATATTATACGCAGATAGGTACCTACCTTAGTTATCCAAGGTATTTGATTTAACTTTGACTTGATTTAATATTTATTCCATCTATCTAGGTAGGTGGCTATGTATATTATATTAGAAAAATGGAATGGGATGAAATGAAAACTGGCGAGGAAAGTTTGGATGGTAGGGGAAAATATTTGAAAAATGCCAAGAATGCTTTGTGCCCAAGTTGATGCTGGCCAGTTTTTACGGGCTCTTAAAAGCTCAATATTATTATTATTGTATTATAGAGATTATAGTCGGATGAGTTCGTGCTTTATTTTATCCGGGAAAAAAACTGGGCTTTTTAAGTGTGTAAAGACTGCACAGAGACTGTGCACAGACTACAAAAAAATGTAGAGACACAGTGGCAAAAGCAGAGTAGTAGATTGAAGTTTTAATACTAGTCTTCGCCCACAAACATACTAAGTAAGTGAATCCGTTCAGTCCTGTATTAACTTTTAGCTTGAGTTGACTTGGGCAGACAATTCGGATGTAGGTAACATATATAAGTTGAGGGGAGTGTTATTGTAATCTATGTTTTCTTTAGTTGACCTTAGTAGATAATATATCTAAGATTCTGTAACATATAAGTGTGGAGAGATGTTCCATTAAGGTGTAGTGCTCTTGACATATTACACAGAGTAGCAAAGTCAGCTAGTCTTTGTTGAAAATGGAAGAAGATCATTCTCAGTAAATCTTGAAGGAAAACATGTTCACTTCTGAAAATAAGGATTTTATCTATACTATTGCCAAAAAGTCTCCTCCTGTGTCTTTTTACATTTCAAGTGTCTGGGGAAGACAAGTTAGAAGCCCAGTGCCATGCTTTTTCAATGTCTTCTCTTCCAGGAGCCTAATCCAGTAATGTATATATACATATTCTACATAGATATATATTTAGTAGTTGAAGTGCTTTGAGAGTTGACCATAGTAGGAGATTTGAAGATTTGCAATGTTCGTATAGAGTCCAGCTGATGCATCATGCAGGTACTCGTTCTGTACATAAAACGATCGCGTAGGTAGATCTTCGTAAGTGCATGGACTCCAATCCTAATGTATCACTTCATGCATTTTCGAGATATTTTCAGTGTTTGCACGTTTTCAGGAGGTACTTGTGTAAAATGGAAATCTCCTTTGCCTCAACCAACAGGACTCTATCAATGTAAATAGTGAAGCACGTAATTTTAGGACATGTGTATATCGTAGCACTTTGCGTATGTGTTAACGGGTGCCATTATGTATATTTGAGTTGGAAAAAGCCTAATGTATTGTACCATGGGATGCAATAAAACCGACTGATAGTCAAAGTCAATGAAAGGGACTAAAATCAAAGCCTAGATTACGTTGAATCCACTCACTCTCTCTCTCTCCTACTCCCTAGAGACACAGTCAAGTAAAAGGATATTCGACTCAATAAAGATTAGATATTCTCTAAGATTTCACTTGACTGCATTTCATTTTGAGTCAGTCGGTAAACTGTAAGAGTATCTTTAGAGCTGTAGCATGTATTTGCATTGGATTTCAGTTTTTTATGCATACACATAGATTTGTGATGTTTGACTAGATCCTTTACAGAAAGGTATATAATATATAAAGAGATGTGATTCAAGAGCTATTACTTCTTCTACTTGTATGGCTACATTCTTAATACCTACTTACCCTTTTTCTTTACATCTAAAAACTACTATCTTTGTATATGTTGTTCAATTGCATGAAATTTTCTTGTTTTTGTCTTACGACACGCCTTCCATTAACCATAAATCAAGCTGTTCTGCTCATGTATTCATGTAAAACGAGACTGAGTGAATTGACTGCTACGTCATGGCATCCATGTAGTCATTGCCTCCCTATTTGTCCCAACTTCAGTTTTTTCCCCACTTTGTTTACTGTTTACCAAGGCTTTATTGTATTTTTAAGCAGAATCGATATTTCTCGAAGTTAAATGAGAGGCCTGACATTTATTTAGAGGCATGAATCTTGCTTTTCAAGAGTACCGTCTCTCTGTCTCCTCTAATCATGGCAAAAACTTTCACTTTTTATAAATATTTATAGAAAGGGCTGAATTACACAGACAGTCATTAAGTGAAAGCAAAACAAACGCTCATTATTATTGTTGAACCTATCACTCAATAGCAACTACACTACTAGTAGCTGAAGTAGATGAGAATGAGACTGTCTAATAAATGCCGTTGGCATCTCTTTTTGACCCAACAAAACAAGATCCAAGTAACCCCTTGTCTTTTAGCTGTCTTATCTCCATTAAAATTGTATCTTTGCTACTTGCGATAACAGAGTGATGTCCTGAGAAGGTAATAATTACATATACAACTACTACTACGTCGTAGTACAGTAAATATATTGTGGATGTAATAACAGTCTTGAAGTCAAGATAAAACTAAGAGTGAAATCGTGTTTCTTATTTGTTAACGTTAGCCGGGTTCTCTATTAATCCTAATTCTCAGTAATTTCAAACCTTCGTATTATAAATCCTTGTATATCTTGGGATTCTCTGTAACTTAGTTTCTATTATCTTTGACTCAGATAAAAGATCTAGTGGCATTTTTAATTTTTTACTCAGAACTTGAACATTGCTCACAGTCCCTACATTAAATCGATAGAAATCCTTTGAGTAATTAATGAGATTACTTTCAATAAACTTTATTCTGTTATGTATTTATCAACATTTTTGATCCAATCCTCATATGCATTGAAATGCCAGTGAGGCAACATGTTACCCCAATTTACTGGTATCAAATATCCTTTTAGAAACTTTTTGCTACTTCATCTGAGTAATGAGATGAGTTTGAGGAAGGAAAAGGGTTAAGGCTAGTAAATGCATTCGGAATCTTTGTGGTGAAACGGTAGCATTAAATCCATTACGGAAATAGAATAGAAAAGTGAAATCGGATTTAGGGGTAGAATTTTTTTCGGTGTTTACCTAACTTACCCCATGATGATACAGTTTTAGTAAAGGGATTTTCTCAGCAACTGTAACAGCAATGGGCTAGGGATAAGATTCCTCCCTCTAACTCAAATTAATCTCCAAAGGCTTTCAGGAGAAAGGGAGGATATTAGGTAATGGATACGTCAAACAAAGTCATTCATCTTAATCTTGGTTTGTTTACTTTTGCATTCCCAAATCCCTCTTTACATAGAATTGTACTTTTAAAGGTTAATTACATTAGAGCATTAGTTAGGCAATAATGCATTGGGTGAAACAAGAAAGAGGGATTGGACAACCTTTGAATGTGATGCCAAAGATTGGCTTTCAATTGTGTGAGTTAGATAGAACAAAAGAACAATTGTTCTCCGTTGATTGTGCTGGATGAGCGTAAAAGCAAAAGTGATTAAGGGTTGACTTGATTGCAGTGCATAATAGTGTAGTCTGCTGGCCATTCTAAATGATATCAGATTGGAGTTAGCCAGAACTGAATTGCCTTTCGACGATCACGTTCAACGTTGTTCTCGATGTAAATCCTCGATAACGAACTGAACAACAATGTCATATTATGTTAAAAAGCTCTTCTAACTAATCCAACAGGGATATGGAATTTTTTTCAATCCTTTTTTTTGTTTTATTTCATTCATTAGCGCAATGCTTTATTTTGCTCCTTTGTGTTTTCTGAGTTATTTTATTGCTAGAGTGTATTTATGAGCGTTGGTTGTTACCTGGTGTGTTTCAATTCATGTGCTTTACCCAAAATGGAATTTTATAGTTGTGTTTGACATCCTTATGAGTAGAATGTTATGTAAATCTGTATTTACGACTATATTTACAAGTAATGTGGGTAGGCACTCAATATATTAACATCAGATCCACAAAAAAAGTTTCGTATATTTCATATATGATGCATAGTATAGATAAAAACGATATTACTCTCTCCCTGGTCATTTGTCTACTCTATTTTGGACTGGAAGTAGTAAAAGTTTTATTAATTTTGTATACAAGGAACTGACGGGCACTCGAACGAGTTTATAAAATATTACATGCTACAACTTAATAAAAGATTTTAAATGACACTACCATAAAGTTTGTTGTGCTGGACAGGATGATACATATTTATCAATAGCTACCTACCCATAGCATAGAATCTAATACCTTTCACAAAACTTTGCAATTCATGCTCTCATCTGCATAGTGCAAAAGATCGGCTCCAATTTTAGCTAGAGAACTTGTAGAATGTTTTTTTTTAGGATTGGGATGAGAGTAAGAGTTGAGCTGTGATGACAGTGATATGATGCAGTCAAAGCTCTGCAAGTCAAGACTCTTGATTTTTAAATGAGATTGGAGATTTGAAAGATGGTTTAGTCCGTTTTTTATCATGCAGGCCATGTAAATGTAACGATGCGAAATATTTTTAGCCTTTTAACATAGCTCTAATTTAAAAATCATAGGGAAAGTACTATATACACCTGTTAAGCTTACCTATACTAAACTACATCATATATTTCAACTAGCAAAATTGTCTTATACAGATGAGGATACTGCATACTGGTACATGGTACATGTAACTTATTCCCAGTTTAGTCAGTTTTTAGTTTGCCCAACAGTATGCTCGGACTTGTTATTCTGCATGTACTTTGTCATAATAATGATTGGTATCTTTATGCAGAGTGAGGTAAAAGTCCTTGAGTTTTGACTTTTGCAAGCAAAAGTCAACTGTGTGCCATTGCCATGTGATATTCCAAGTTATACATATCTATAGAAAATGTTGAAGAGTCAGAGCGTGGCATGGCATGAAATATTCAAAAAGTATTATCTTCATCTTTCCACTTGTACCATTGCTTGTGTTGGATGTTAGATTGGATTAGATTGCGTTCCATGGACGCATTGACTAAGTATATCATATATTTTCTCCCTCTGATTGTGAATCCTCTTATTCCTTGAATTTTCCTCTCTCTCCCTACTACATAGATATTCTACATGCATGCACTGCCTAAAAATGTAGATTTTAGTTCCAGTCCCTTTATGGACTTTCTGTGATAGCTGAAATAAATTGCAGGAAAATGCGTTGAACTCTCGCTCTCATACAATCTCATCCGTCTCTCTGTCAACTCTTAAAACTTTGGCTTTTACGTACTTTACTCCGAAATTAATGACATAATAGAATGGAACAGAGTGCGCTATATTGGATTCTTTTGAATTCTAATTAAGTCTTATTCATTCACATCCTAACGTTAAAAGCGCATTTGTCTAATTCTTAAAACTGGGTCAATTATTCCAACAAATGTACTTTGGGACATGGGATGTGACTTTCCATCTCTCTCCAATGTATGAATCCTTAAATTAATCAAGTCTAGAGTGATAAATTTAAATAACTAATTTTATATTCCTACTAAATACTAGAATAGTACTACTGCACTGAATTCTCTACTTCATTAAGGCTCAGATTGATTTAAATGTAAAACGAACCTTCGTACAATCTATGTGTACATTAAATCGTGTGCAACGTACCTTATATATTTCACCGTTTGGAATTGCAAAATATTGTTAAACATGACGGAAATGGTTTGAGTTTTTGTAATAAACTATAAATGCATGTCACTTTCCTGAAGAATCTTACCTTCCGAATTTGTACGTTTGTCTATACCTATATGCATTAGTGAGTAAAATGATTAATTTGCCGATTCAGATTTTGACATTAGTGGCTGTGTAATTTGGTATTTAATGTAATGATTTTTAATGCTTTTATATTTCATCGGTTGTTTGTGCACAGTTGTCAGTAGCTGTCTATTCGGACTTTTAGAGTAATTCACAATTGTGGAATTTAGTAGTAAAATCTTTGGATTAGCATATACAGTGACATAAGTAGGTACCGTAATGTTTGGATTTGCAATGGNTAGCATATACAGTGGCATAAGTAGGTACCGTAATGTTTGGATTTGCAATGGCTGTGTAGAGAGTAGTGGAGGTATTTACAATTAATTGCGAAAGGGTACTTAAGTTGAAGGAGCAAAGAGCGAGAGAGAGAGAGAGAGACAGCAGATTGGGTAGATTCCCGCTGAGCTGACTCAGTCAGGAATATTAATTAATGTGTAATGAAAAGTAATGAGAATTTATTACAAGGCCTACTCAGTGATTAACCGATTTCAATAAAAAGCCCTACTCTGCATGTGAATGGCACATACGAAACCCGAACGCTACTTGGGCGTTTAATGAACGAATAACGATGTGTTTTACGTTTACTGACTACTCTGGCACTGTTCTGCCTCATGCATTGTCGCTCTGAATCTAAACACAATCATTACACTATAAAGTCCACTACTTACTGACTCCCTTATAGTAAATGCCATATATAATTTTAAGCTATTAGGTAGTCCCTTCTGTCTTTTTCTCTTCCCAAACTTTATTTCGCTAAAAGCTATATTAACTTAGCTAGGCAAGTACCTAAGTGCATTAGTTACACATCTCTTGTACATATATCTCTTGCAGTATATAATATGTTAGCAGATTTTCTGTTGAGATATACCTTACATAATATAAGGACTATTTTAGGACCCAGTTGGTTTCGATTGGATTGGAATGTACGATAACAAAAAAGCAAATTACATGTCTACTCAAATGTGGTACAGCTACACAAGAACGACGGCAGCAGTTGCTTACGTATGGATATATGTTTACTATTATTTGGAAAGTTATACGGACAATGGATGTTATGCCATGATCAATTCGGGCATCAGTTGCTTGGACTTTTCTTGAAAGTGCAAATGGTGCTCCTATTGTAATCTTGTTGAAGAATTTGACCAGAATTGGTGACGCCATTCCATCAACTTCCACAGGGAATTAGCACTGTGGAATTGTAGAGGTTTTATTTCAAGGAACGTAAACTTACAACTGCTCACTAACTCTTTGTGACAATTACAACCCAAATAACATGATAAAGGAATCCTATATAGACATTTTTGTACTCTTATCTTGGTGTATAACATTAAAGCTATGCAATGTAACAAATATTATGTCCTTACATCGTTATCGTATGTGCATTATAAAGAATTGTTAATCTGGAAGCTGATATAGTGTGTCAACAGTCAGATCCATTTAGCCTTCATTCTTTTATGTGAGCCTATGTAATTAGTTATCAAGGTAAAACTCGTATCGGAAGTGCATAAAATGTAAGAGCATTAAAACGAAGTTTACGGCCAAGGCATTAGTTGGCTCGAGACTAGTAGATTTGATTAAAGGTACTATGAAGTAGGAACGTATCTTATTTCTGCGAAGTTTACACTCAGGTTTATATTAAATTCTAACTATACCAGGTAGAAAGACGTTTAGTAGCTTATTTATAGTAAAGTGGTACCTATCGTATAAAGTGGAAATTATAGCACAGAGTAATTCTAGACACTTGGTTGATACTTGACGCAAGGAGCTGACAATGACCTGGAGCTCTTTTAACCTAGGCTTTTTCGCCGGCAACCATAAAACGGCGAAGTTCAAACTTACCTTTTCCCCACGGAATTATGCAGAAAAGGATAATAATTGCAAAGCAGTACTAATATTACTGTATACTATATTAATGTATGTTAGGAAGTAAGTCACGTAAAGCTATATAGGTATTTATCAAGTAGATGTAAGCAGGTTAATGGTATTAACAGTCCTGAGAGAAATTATCAGGTTGTATTTATTTCTTTATGGTTATAGCAAGTGAATAATAAATTTGTGATGTGTGATAGAAAGATATGGGAGTTTTAGTTACATACTTTTACACTACACTACAACGTTGTTGACTGAATAGGGAGAGATAACGGAATTCCTAAAGAAGAAATATCAAATAGTGTGTTTGTGGCTACGTAGCTGCATTAGTAATGGCATGGCTATGGGAATTTCACCTATACCTTATAATAAAGCAAAGTTTCCTTCACAAATGTATTTCACCAGGGAGAGAGGGACAAACGGTACACATTTTCATTATTACATTGCGTTATTCTGTAGATACCTCTTATTTGTCTCTCTCTCTCTCTCTATCCCAAATGAGATTTCAGTTTTAGATGCGTCGAGTTCCTCCTCATCATCATTTAATTTCATTTTACAAAGACACAGAAGCTATTCAGCTAAAGGTTTTGTGCGTGTATGAATATTACCCCAGGTAGTTCAGTAAATGGCTAAAGGACAAATGAATCTCAGTGATGCATGATGGTCTGTTTTTGTCGTAGTGACTCGCATTCAATTTCTAATGCATTTAAATTGTGATAGACTAGCTTAGGAATACTTATTGAGCATAATACACACAAAGTAGCTATACAGAAATCCTGTAACGTAAAATGCACTTATTGTGAGTGGTTTAATAGCATAATGTTTAACATGGGGGTCTATCTACAAATAAGAACTGTAAATAAAGGTATCATATGTAAAATAAGAGTAATATTGGTCGCTTTTCGCAGCAAAGCGAAAAGCGGGGCCCGCCTTAATTCCCATACTTCCGTTTCCTCTCGAATTTCGCCCCTGGTCTGAAATCCATCCTGTGTTTGTAAACAGAATTAACACATCCTTGTGTGATCCCCTCTAATTATTATTTCCAAATCTCTCATCATTAGTCTGTTGGGTTAGTGAGGGATTGTATAAAGTTCATAGAGGCAGTGGGAAAGTAGGGGAGCCTTTTCTTTAGGCGACTCTAAAAATAAAACGTTAATTAGATTTGAGGATTAATTGTTTTTAATTAAGCTTTTCTCTGTGTCTTCCTTTCTTGTAGTCTTGAAGGGATTGTGGAAAGGAGTGGAGCTACTAGAGCCGCATTTCAATTGTAATAGTACGAGACAGAATTTGAATATCTTTTTTATCGTCCAGCCCCAGTTAAATCAAAAGAGGAGCTAAAGCTACTACTGAAATGAATGTGTGAAATGTGTGCTTTGCTAAAGTAGGCACTACATCAGAGAATTCACAAACTCCTCTTCTCTCTTTCAAAGAGCTACCATGCAGACATTTGTTACACTTAACGAAACCACGTCATGTCAGGAGAAATTGTATCTGCGATCCTTTTTGTGGAAACAGGAACTGCTACTCACTGAAAACAATGGAAACTTGAGTCAACTCAGCTTTTCCAACTCAATGCATTTGCATATCCTTTTTTCCATCCTCTCTGTCTTTCTGCTTGCATTCTCACTCACTGTTTTCACTCCTCTGTATGTATGTGAGCATTCTGTTGTGTAAATCATGAAAGTCTCTTTGGTCGTGCGTTTCATTCCTTTTCTACAGCTCTACCAAAAACAAAACTGTCCAACTGGATCAATGGCACTACACGTCTATGTATATTTTCAACCTCGCAACTTATTTCAAAAATAACTCATGTAGATTGTAGACAAGACACTCTCTCTGCCTCTCTACTGACTGAGAGTTCAGTTTTCC
>JABASI010004155.1:0-14639 GCA_019776505.1 Tomocerus nigrus | reverse complement strand
CTGCGCGTGTTCTATTCTCAAAATTCTGTTTTTGTACACGGTCGGCTATAATAATATGTCAGATTGTAGCTAGGAAATGGAGGATTTAAATAGGATAGGCCGTTAAAAATTTCTTTGGGACGATCGAATTTTTATAACATTTTAAATCATATTAGTTTACTTATGGGACGCCCCATATTTGATCTCAATAAGATCTGTTCTTGGCAATCAATAGCAATAGCTTGTTCTATGAGAGGGGCGATGTAGCCATATTCAGGATATGGCGTTACATTGTTATATACAAGGTACACACAGTAGATATACGCAAACAACTAACGGCAGACTACGAAAAGACTCGTTTAAAATAGTGATCAACTTTAATGAATTAATTACGAATCTCTCATATGTATCGGCGTGTCTGTAAAGAAAATAATGTAAATCGAGCAATGAGCAATGCGCAATGGTCCGCAATAAAACCATAAATTGCAATAAGGTTGAATTTGAATAAATAAGTACTAACATGTCATAATATAAATTATTCACTAGAAAAAGGTTAAAAGAGAATGGAGAAGAGCACTTGTTGCCTCAATATGGTAGCAATTTACCGAGCAAATAGCTTGACTAAACGAGTAAAATACGAAATCTCTCATTAGCCGTATTGTATTGTAACTGTCATGTCCACATAGACACAGCTATAGGTGTTTATAGGTATAGAGTAGGTAACCAAGTATGCAAAACGCAAGCTATAAGCTCCTTGATTGTCCTTAGCACAAAAACTTTTTCAAAAATACTTTCTATGAATTACCCCACCTGCTAAAACGTGTTTTTGAGTAGTTATATGTGCTCTTCCGCATAATATTATCCGTCACAATTACTACAACGACTATAAATACCTACTCTTTTTTTCTACTGTTATAATTAGAGTAACCGCTTCTATTTCCTTTTTAATTCATATTTATTTTTGGAATTGCAATTAGATATTTCTCATATATTTTCTTTTGGTTTTCCAGAGAGTAGTTCCGTTGCAAGTGGAAACATTACTTCCTAGAACCCTAATTTTCTTTATTAAACAGAATTCCAGAGAAACACCCACATCGTTTTATCCGTATTTATACTGGTAAAGCTCGTTAAGCATCGTTTTGTTTGCTAAGCACGCCAAAATTGAGCTCAAGGGAAAATTCTGTGAAAGATGTGATATCAATTTATTACGTTTCTGCAAAATGCATCAGCTTGTCACCCTTAAAATGCCAATTATTTAGCTTGGCGTATTGACACAAATACTTACGTAGATAGTAATGTTTTCCGAGATCTCATCTCACTACGATATACCATGAATTATAATTATAAGACCTCTGATACAGCCACTCACTGTTGTTCCCCGACCAAGGCCATTACTTATTCTCCTAATTATAAATCCTGAATAACAACGTTGTTTTATTAGCTAACAATACTAGAGCGTGTAAGCGTGTAATGGGTACGTAAGCTGACCTAAGCAGGTACAAAATATAGACAACTCCAATTCTAAAATGACAAATAACAATGAGAATAAGCTCATTACATTATCCACATTATGTTCATTGCCAATTCTACTGATTATGTACTAGATACCTACCTCATTTAATTCCTTGTATTATAATCGACCCCATTCATTATCCCGCCCCAGCAGAAGCCACTAACAAAGAATTCCGCTGTAGCAAAGTTCATCAGTCTATATTCCGAATTTAATTCTACTCGTTTTCAGTCATATGTAAAACTATACAATACCGATAGATCAGATTCATCTGCCGGTATGCTTATGGATACGTGTAATATAATGGCCCTGGCCGAATAAACGCTTAAAAAACAAACATATTTGATGAAAAAGACTATGTGCGAATGCCGAATGGTACAAATGTTTAGGTGGAGATGGTTCTTAAGAAGGATTAGGACACTATTCTCCGGCAAGACAATACAAAAGTTGCAAGTTTTGAGGAAAATTAGAAATCACTGCATTTCAATTGCGCGTTGATGCATGCCCTTGCCCTTAATAAATAGCACCCAAGTACCCAACCCAAGTAAAAGAAGTATTTAGGATATTGTAACAAAAAGTAACAACAAAGTCCAATAATAAATATAGTCGTTGTATACTTTATGAGAATGTGTTGCAAATGTCCATATCATATGTGTCCGTGTCCGTTGGCACCAATATTGGTTTTTGTTTTAGGAGACAGTTCTCTGTGTCGGTGGTGTGACTGGTGTGGGATGAGGGAGAGAGTGGAAGAAAGGAGCAAGTCTCCGAATCGTACATCTACTAGTTTCGCACAGAGTAGTGCATTGATTACATATACAGTGGCCGAAACAAGAGAGAGAGAGAGAGAGAGAGTAAAAGAGTAGTCTACTTTTTGTCTTCATGACATGCATTATTTGTAGGATGCTAGTATTCCGACCACGTTCGTCTTTCCGGGCAAATTACACCTGAGTGGCTCTTTTACTTTGTCTATAGATTTCCACTCAAGTATTCCATTCGAGGCAGCCCGGCAGGTCACTTGGACTCGATCGCCTACCAACCACTATTGCTGCCCGCCCTCCAAAGCATATATACTTTTTTGCTTTACTGCTTAATTCCATTCCACTCCACTAAAAGTCATAGTAAAAAGCCTCAGCTAATGCTTCACTATATCCGTGACCCTAGTAGTAGTATCAATTTAGGAGAATCCGGTTGAAACACAAATCCTCAGCCCACTTTTGCACTCCAATCAGTTCTACCATCCATCACGTCCATCAGTCATGCCATCATTGGATTTTCCTTTTAACTTTCAATTGCAATACCAAATGATCACTCTTATCAGTCCCAGCACTAGCAACGTCACTTTCTTGACAATATTAAACATATTATAATTAATATAATATACTAATCATGGTATATTAATAAAATTATGAATCTCACCTACCTACTACCTAAGCACCTACCTACTAAGATTTTGGTTTTAGCAATAATTTTTGCTAATTAACCATTTTAATAGATTTTAAATAAGTCAGTTCATTGATGTCTAATGCTGTTTCAGCTTTGGAAACAAGTGTGACACTTAGCTCAGTATCATTTCAAATATGCAAGTGCCAGGTTCAAAAACATGATGATAAATTTGATGAGTGCTGAAAAGGTTTTCCTTCTGTGCTGTCATGATCTAATGCAAAATCGGAAGAATAGAAAATATTTCGTATAAGTGCACAATAATAGCTTATTATTAGTAGTAGTATTTTGGGCAAAAGTTGGTGCTTTATTCCTTGAAACCATTTTCACAGTAATGAAAACGCTTTTGATATGAAAATAGGATTGATAACATGACGAAGAGAAAAACAAAGAAGGTATCTTTTATTTTCCACTCCTGGCTAATAGTTTATGGCGAATACCGTGTATGTATGTATGGTGTTGCTCATATTATGCATGCATGCTGACAGATAGAGATATAGATCTTTGTGTATCATCCTTCCCATCTACAACTTGTGTGTACTACTATATCAGAATCTATTCTCCCTCCTTATTGGTAAGTGTAAGTAAAACATGAGCGATACTAGGCAGACTTATATTTCCGTCGCAGTACATATTTTCTACTTACATGCATTGAAAAGAACAATAGAAAATCTATCGATTTATTGATTTTAGTATTCATAAAATGAATTAGGAAAGAAAAGAGCACATACTCATTGTGTTAACATTACTGTAGTGCAGTAGAGGCTATGTTACTCCTGACTAAAGAATTCAGAGTTTGTGATGTAGTTTCTGACGAGTAACCATGTAGGCATGTTTGTATAACGTTGAAAACTAGTAGGCTGTATTGTGTTTCTTGATTTTAAGTGTCGCTTTGTCAGCTTTTATTCGCTACGTTGCTCTACATCCGCATGCATGATTCTCTCTTACACTTGTGGTTCTTTGGTTGTAATTTGACGTGTCCTATTCCAGGCTGGTAATACAACTCACAGAGCATGCTACTATCATTATAGCCTTGTGATTCGGCATTTTGTTGATAATTTGGCTTTGCATACAATCCCTACGGTGCAATGAATCACCGAATATCTCATGTTGATCAATTTAGCAATTACACACATTGTGTTCGTGCTGAAGTGTACGGAAGGATAGTAATGTGTGCAGCTCGCGTTAAATCTAAAGACTACAGACATATATTTACCTCAGAGAAAGTGATGTTCCAACTACTGAGGTTCACTTGCTCGGTGGAATGAACTTGGAAACTAACAATAGCACACCGTAAACTTTATCCCACTATGTAAACTTATTTTCTCTATAAGTGGGCATGTGGTCATATGCATTGGCATGTTTTTTAACCCAACAAACCGAAAGCAGAAAGGAAAAAATTGCATTCAACGTAAATTATTCATTTTTATTTGGGTTAAAGCAAGTGTGACCCTTTCATGTCACTCAGTCTTGGATTAGTAATATATTTGGGAGAAAATTCTTTCTACTTACTGTTTCTATTGTATTTCTCTAGATTTTTATACGATATACATATACAGACAGACTATAGACTTATATATTTCAGTCAGTAATTAGCTTTAAAAGAACAAATTATATACTCTGCATTGAGAAGTTATAGTTAAATACCAGTTTACTGTGTTAAAATGCACCGTCTAGTCAGGCTGTAAAGTTCATCAAAGAGAATGTATTAGCAAAAAGGTTAAAATAAACTTACAGTTGACAGATATTAGAATTCAGTACAGTAATTATTTGCTAGAATGGAATTCCCAGCGTCAATTCAATGTGAAGTGAAGGAGAATGGGAGAAATTGAGTACATATAATCGCAATCGTTCAATAGAAATAGGCTCTTTCATTTTTATATGCAAAGTGCCTTAATAAAGTTATTGCAAAGGCAAACGTATAATTATAAATAGCAAGGAAAAAAGAACTTTTTCTCATCTTGTTATTAGCAGACCTACTTTTGCCGTGTCGTGTCTTATATAATAATACTATACCATAATACTTAGTAGTTATATAGAGTTCTATATAATAATCATAGCTATAATATAAGCAATGCAATGTCAAGTATCTATATAGAAGTATTATATGCATATAAGTCAAAAGCAAAGCTGCTATGTCAGGTGCACTTCACTTAGTTTTATGATGTGCTACAACAGTGAGAATAAATTACACTGAAGGCAATATAAAAAGACAGGAATAGGTAGACTAGTTTTATAGAAATGCTGGATTCAATGCAATATTAGTTGTAAGAGTGTTGGTTGTACTTTGGGAGGAAATGGATTGAGTTCAGTTCCTAAATGCTTGGGTTCACGAAACTAGAAACTTTTTAAGCTTTTCGGAGACTTGAGCTGCGGGGTGCTTGTTTTTACTGGCAACTTTAAGGTTAATTTAAGTTTATTGGGCTAGTGGGACTTAAGGGTTAAAACATGAGCCAATGTAATGAAACTGTCAAAAAACGGCAGGAAAGGAATGCACTTAAAATAGAATGTCAATCGACATGCAATGTTATACGATAACTCTATGTCTGGAGTCTGGGCTCAAAATGAAATTGACCTAATGAAATCCTCATGTAGAAAATGTGAGTGAAAGGTGGAATTTCAATTTCCAATTTTCCATTGTTGTAGCTGCAGGTGTTTTTGTGATGTAGGGGAGGTAAAAAAAGACGCATTTCGTTTTAACTTTGACTTCATATCTACCTTAATAATCTCTACATTTTTCAAAGAGGTTGTTGACATTTATAAAGGAGACAATTCACAGGTACATTTTTCTTTCAACACGGTTTTCCAGGGGCTGATTTCATCTTGACTCATTGTTAAATGTTTTCAAAGCTGGCTTAATTATGTCGACTACAGTGAACCTAATTCACAAATCAAATTCTAATTTTAGCATCATTTTCGAGTTAATAAATATGTAGAAAAGAGCTGAGGAGTTCAGTTTTCTCCCGACCTTCAAACTCTTCTCACTGAACAACATCGCAGTTGAATTTTGTTAACGCCAGCTATAACACGAGTTTCCATTTTATTATTTTATTCTTAGACAGTAAAATTTAAATTCATTATGATTTCAATAGTGTTCTTACTATTAGTTACAGCAGTAACAGTAAATTTTGCAGCTGATCCTGCTCCAGTTCACGCTTCCGAGAAAAATAGGTACGTTACACTAATTTCGTCTGAGCTATTTGTAATTAGTTTGCCTCGTTTTAGTACAAAGAATTAATTCAATATTAGAAAATCAGTAAACAGTACCTAGTAGGAGAAAATGAAAAATTTTAAATTGTCGAAAAGATATAGGACATTAGCCGAGCGGGTAAATTAGAGCGAGTAAGCAGTTCCACTAATTTATTCGCAGACAGAGTTTCCTTCCTTTTCCAATGCTCTGAGGTAGCAATATAGAGATGTGCTGGCGTAAGTATAATACAATTTAGGGCTAAAGGCTAGAGAGACACAAATAGTTATTCAAGAAGTGTCCTCCTGTCTTGAATTCTAATTAGTTTTCCTTGAGCCTTGATGTTCTCTGCTAATGAGGTGAACTTGTGTATCTGCATACCTGATCTGATTGATTAAGAGAATCTTTGGCATTAGGAATTGCGTCAACCAACCCCTTCCTAATAATGTGCATTAGGTTGAAACATTCCATCTAGAAGCTTAGAAAATCTAATCTCAAGTTGAACTTTGCTAATATTTCCAAACAAAATTGTTAAATGATGTTTTTCCTGCCTACAGCGGAGATGCAGAATTTCATTTGGCAAAAGGCTACTATTTACAAGAGGGAATGGCTGCCGACGGGGAAAAGCTAGGCGATGCCTCTGTATATTTGTCTACACATTTTAAAAAGCCAAGCTTTTTCGGAGGTGGAGGATGGGTACGTGAATATTCTGTTTCTTAATCTGCTTTTCTCGTTATTATACAATTTTCTCATGTTTTAATTTTTATTGAATTTTAGACTGCTCCAGCTACTCCCCAGCCACCCCCACCACCACAGCCCGTCGTTTCCACTAATTATGCAGTTTGGTCTCCCAGTTTCGACATTTGGAACACGGCTCATTATTGTATTGCTGTCGTTGCTGCCGTTGCCGCTATTTGGTACACATGCAGTGTCGTTGGTACGTGGGGACAGTGGGGCCATTGGGGAAAGCCCGTTTCAAAAAAGACCTCTACAGCTAAGGACGAGCTTGAAGAAGATGAAGAGGCTGACGGAAGCGCTAAGAAAGATGACAAAGCAAAGAGCCGAAGACGCCGTAGTGTTGAAGTACGTGAGACCGTGAGAGTAAACATTTTTGTCTCATCACATCTACTGAATCTATTCTTTTTAGTGTACGGAAAGTAGAGTTTACCAAAGAGTACCTCCTGCATACAACTTTTGTAGTCTGCTGGCGTTACAGAAGACGCTTACTTACATTTCTTCTCTGTTGCAAACTCTTCCTATAGTAAACATTGAACTTTAGTTAGCCCTGTCTATAGTAATTCAACTGTATCCAATAAGCTAACTTCACTGCCAACTTTTCTCACAATGTAAACCTAATATTTATTTTTAGCTAAAATAAGGTAAACTAAGGCAATTCACTCTCTGACTATCATGCCATGTACATACGTACACAAAGATGTGGTTCAACAAGATATTATAAGACACACTGATCATAGTATTTCTCTATGTAGCCTAATGCTTTTATTGTTGCATTACATTTCCGTCCTTCTTTCCTATTCGTATCAAAATGCCCCTTTTATTCTAGCTCACAGTTCCACTTTCATCCTCATCAGTGTATCAGTCAGTTAGCATTAGTAAAAGTTCTCCATTTGACTTTCTCAAGGCTCAGATAGTATTTTAGCTATTCAGTTCTGAGGTTAGCAAGCAACCATTTCCCATTTAATCATTAAATCCCCCATAAATAGTAATATAATTTCTCAGAAAAGAACAGTATTTTTAGTTTATTATACTATGTACTCTTATTCTTTCTTTGAAAATACCAAACTCCAGAAAATTCTACCCAGATTTTCCTTAGAAAATACATGTTTATTATTTTCCTGGTTGCTGATTATGTAACAGTGTATACTTCGAAAATAGTCAAAGCAGAGTAGATAGGTAGATAGTTTTTATTTGTACTAGACAGTAGGCAGAGCTGCAGTTAGAGAAGAAAATTTTGACTTTATTTAGATATGCGTAGCAAAAGTTTTCTTAGATATTTTTGTTGTGATATTTAACATAGGCTGGCATTAATTGCATGTAGAAAAGTTGAACTCTGTGGAAACTAATGAATAGGTAGCACTATAATTTACGTAGGTATGATGGTTCCGTATTTTAATAATCTAGAATAATAAGTACAACAGTTTATATGAGGTTCCTGTACTCCTGAACTTGGTCGCATAATAAAGCAAGCAACAGAGAGAAAATGGGAGATTAGGATATTGTATGGAGGTTCTATCTGTTTTTAGTGGCAGGGTTTGTGAATTTGGGCATGTAATGTGGTATGGTATGGGCTCCTGTTGTGTAAGTAACCTATTATGTAGTACAAAGTAGTAATAAGTTATGTAAAGAAAAGCTGATGGCAGTGTACGTATGGAGATAACAAAACTATGTTGGATAGATAGTTAGTAACCAAGTTCTGTTTCTTTAGTTGGTGAAGCTTATGTTAGTTGGGTTGACTATCATTTATTTTCATGCGTACATACGTAGACTGTTATTTTAGAGGATAGGATTTGAGTAGGATGGTGAAAGAGTGGTAGGTTGGTTGGAGAAAGTAGAAACTAACTCTGCATGTTTACTGCATTATACAGTTTTCTTAGTATTTGTGACGTGAAGTGTGTGATAGGGTTCTTTTNTTAGTATTTGTGACGTGAAGTGTGTGATAGGGTTCTTTTCAGTTAAGGATGGTAGTATTATGGTGCATACTATAGTGGTGTGGAAGACGGGTTGGTTAGAAAAGGAAGGTAGCCGACGAGACGAGAGATTGAAAAGTGAAAAGACACAGTAGAGTAAAAGCCAAGTGACTATGTTGTGTGTTTCAGAGTGGAAAGGGCTATAATAGGATGTGAAATGATATGATAGTAATATAATAGTAGTACATGATATGATGCACGCTTGATTTAATTATCCTCTATGAAAATCCGGCTGATGAAAAGTTTTCTCATTATTTTGGCAGGCTGACGCAGAGTTGAACAGACTTACATCCATCGTTCTCAGTGCCATCGAAAGTGGGGAATGTCTTCAAAAGACCATCTGCTTATTTGGAAGTCAAATTGGAGAGAGAAAAGGTCGATTTGCGAGCGCCCTTTTGGATAAAATGGTTCCACCGACTCTCCAATCAAATACTTATTTCATTACACTGAAAAAGTCTCTGAAGGGTGAGCTGTACTGTGAGAAATTCAGATGCCAACATTAAAAATGCCCTCATAATAATATTCTAGTAAGTAATAACGACAGGAGCTAAGCTCAGAGATTACCTTACCACATTATCATTCCCTAAAATTAGATGCGACGTGCGTTTGTTTAGTGATATAAGCACCTCAGTAGGTAACTCCCTATTAATTTCACATCTTTTCTCTCTGTGAATATTTTCCTGATCCCCTTATTCCCTACACATCATTTTATAGCAGGAGAAAACAAAGATTTAACCTCTTCTCTCTCCTAATTTCCGCTGTAGTACTTCCTACAACATTATTATTACGATGCGAGATGTAAATAGATAGCTACCTACTGAGGGAAAAAGGAACAACGTCATAAATATGGGAAAGAATAAAGCCCTGTAATTTTCTCCAACATACTTATTACTTTTAAACGTGTGTGGTTAACTATGACTTAAGCTGACTTGATCGTTACTTATGTGTGCTATTTAGAGATTTGTTCTCTGTGTGCTATGTAATTTATGTGCTCTCTAGATAAGAACTAGCTAGTAGTTTAATTAATAGCTACCTATAGCTGTACGTCTACTTAATTGCCTAACCTTCATTTTTAATTAATTTTAAACCTTTGAGTACGAGTATTAGTATCAAACGACTGTGTGTCTGTGTGTGTGTTATTACTACTCAATCCAGATAAGAAAAATGAAAGTTGGAGCAGACACGACAGTGGAGGACAGGATTTTCTCTCCTTCATAAAATATCATGTGCGAATTCATGCAAAAGCAGCTCCCATGATATGATTATCACTACCAAATACATTCACTCACATTTAGGAAAAAAACTTGGTAATTAATTTCCAAGTGTTGAAACTTAGAAGTTGAGCAGCGAGTTTTCTTTCATTTGCAATTTCGACAAACTTCACTGCTTCAGATGTTTGCAAAGAGGTGCCAATTAAAAACCAATTAAAATAAGAATGATTTTATACTAGTGAATGTATGTGCGAGTGTTTAGTGTCCTGTAATTGTATATAGGTATACCTCCTACATATAACTACTTACTCAAACTGTTTTGTATGACTTGAGATTGTGAATTATGCGATTGCCAAATAAAATTAAGAGTTCTATAGAAAAGCCCCTTGTACGTCCTACTCAGTTATTCTCTTATAACGCCTTCATACTCTACACTTGTACCGTAGTTACATACTAAGTTATTTTCACATTTCTTACCTACTACAAAGCAACTTCACTCAGTGAACCTTCGTGTCCATTAATTTATAGAAGAAATTGACTTTACCTTTGATAACTCGAAAATTTGGGATATAAGTAAATTATGGAAACTCTGATTCCACCGTTTCTTATTTGCATGTGTACAAAGTTTCGTTGCTAATTGTTCTATGCGTTCAATACTTTATTGCCTTAATTAATTCTGACAACGACTATGAGTGTGTATAAATTACTGAATTACTTAATTAATGCTAATTTGAAGTAGAAAGTCATAGCACACGTGCAAAATAAATGATGAACTCATGCTTAGGTATGGTATAAGTGTGTATGTATTTATTTGCACAAAAAAAATCTTGAAAAAATTGTTTTGTATGTAACATAGCATGTAAAATATTCAGAGTGTTGTGTATAAGGTGTAATTAAATAAAGCTAGCTAAAGAAATATTCAATGAAAATACAAATGAATACATACAATTAGGCAGCCTATTATTCGCCAAGAATGACACTTTTTACTCTTGTTCAGCATATTGAGTTACATTTTCCCGGTATGGTAGAATATTCAGGAGCTACAATTTACAAACAAGTAAATAGTGCCGAAGGAGAAGCACATGCAGAGTAAAACGACAATGCACCCCTAGTTCAAATCAGAACGGAATAGAATTGTCTAGTAGCTCACAATCAGGATTCACAATTGCTTAGCTGAGCGAAACTACATACGTAAATAGAGAATAATAGATACTACAGACTTTACCAAGAAACCAATGGTGCCGTATAGGGCGTGTAGTGTCGTCGTAATTGATTCCGATTATGTTTGCATGAATGCCTTCTTTCTTCTCTTTCAAGCAAAATATTCGCATCGGAAGCTACACATATACACTCACCTTCAATTCTTACGGACCACTACATACATCATACACTAGCTAGACTCGACAAGAGATTTCTAATTCCAACAAGCTCAAATAATCATGCTTCTCAATGCCAGTCCCATAATATAGGAGTGCAGACTATTCTTGCAATCCAATATTGCTAATAATATCCGAAGAATAAACTATTATATATAAATAATAAGCCTTCCTGAACACATTTACTATCCTAACATTGCTAATACAAATTTTATATTAGCCTAGCCAGATTTATCTAAATCCCAAAATTACAAGTGTGCAAAATTCCAAATCTATGTCCCATACTAAAAGTAAATAAGACTGTATACTATAGTCGGAATGACATTGGCTATATCTTTGAACATAGTTCTTTAGAGAATGTGGGAACTGTAAGTAAACTATTATTGATTTGGAATGGAATAGAGTAGGTAGGTAATTTCCCTCATTGATCCATGCTTTATATCAAATCCAATGCAATTCCAAAAAGTATGTATGTAATGAAGTATCAAACTAGAGGCCTATGTATTCATTATTCACACGAACTAGTATGTAAGTTGCACTGAGAATACTTTTACAAGGACGGAGACAAAACCCGATATGAATAGAAAATTCAGGTAAGTAGGTATAGAAAATTCAGTCGCTTTATGTACATCCTGTTCCATGTAAGACCCGGCAAAATTATATCAAAGTCTGTAAAACGTGACACCGCATGAATAGACTTCAGTGTTCATACAAACTGCACAGTGCAGTGCCTGCATGCTCATACTTGAGATTAGATTAGCGATGGCGAAGGTGCTGGGTCACCTCATCTTCTCATCTCGTGAAATACATAGTAAAATGTGAGGACACGGCCATCCCGACTTGTTCACCCAGATTGAAATTCCATTCACTTACTTTGCCCTATATATTCCAACAGTAGTCAACATCTTATATTGAGACATTTCATAATATGGCTAAGACCATGATCAAAATACTATTCACTTATTCCCTATGGTCAATGCCTATTTAATTCTGACCCCATGTGTATCATCAAGGTCCCGTATCATATGCCTTTCTTATTCAATTCTGATTTGTATTCCGTAAAGGGCTACGAATTTGTATAGTGTAGTAGGCTTACCCTACTATATAATTCATGACCGTGACCCCACATGCCACTTACAATTACATCACTGTACTTTTCAAGTTATTTTTGCCAGAAAGAATCGAGATAATAATCAATAAGATGCAAACTTTAAAGTGACTAATATCATGCTGAATGCCATCACACATCCCTGTTTCCAAAAAGGGGCCGACTAATGTTGCAAAAGAATAAACAGCAACTACATACTACAACTTTCTTTCGCCTTGTTTCCAAATTGATACTATTTCATTTTTATAACATTAAACTCTAAATAAATAAACGTAATTCTTAGTACTTAATAATACTTTTATGGAGTCTACTTTAGGAACACTTTTGTCTACATTATTCAAAATTCAGAGTAGTGTACCAACCAAGGAGTCTAGGCTCCTTGGTACCAACTTAGTCTATTCTGCATAGATATTTGTCTGTCTGCCTGTCCATCTATCTGTCCCTGTGCACGATAACTTTTGGACGGATTGATGTAGTACATCGTTCAAACTTTCTGTGTCATCTAGAGATCCATAGAACCACTGAGTTCAGAAATAAGGTCACTGGGACAAGGTCAACCGGGTCATCCTGAGGTCACCTCATGAACCTAGCAGAAAGACTTAACGTGAAAATGGGGTCAATAAGCCAAGTTCTCATAGAACCACTGAGTTCAGAAATAAGGTCACTGGGACAAGGTCAACCGGGTCATCCTGAGGTCACCTCATGAACCTAGCAGAAAGACTTAACGTGAAAATGGGGTCAATAAGCCAAGGTCAATAGGGGTGATTCCGGTCATGTCAAAAATAGACCGAGACACCAGTGTCCAAAGTAATATCCAACGCTACTGATTTTTATCCTTTTTACAATGGTCCATTTATGTTAGTTCAATGTGAGATTTTGTTGCCTCTGCAGCGACAAGAGTTTATTGGAGGATTTGGCGTTTGATCTTATTCTTCTCAATCCGAAAATGCTTAAATATTAGGCTGACATTACTAAAGATAGAAGAGGCAGATAGGTAGGTATTGACGGTCCTCAGTCACTCACAGATTCGCAAATGACATCACATACACAGAATACACAGAGACTGTAGTACATTACATACCGATGGGGAGAGGGTCATACATAACAATTGGAGCAGGCACTTGATCATGTCTTGCTTTGCATTACAGATTCCCATCTTCTCGTTTATTGTGTTCTCCCTTATGTATTGCTATATCTGCAAATATATTGAATGTGATCTCCACACAACACACACATTCGTACACTGTACACTCAAGTTCTCGAGTATGTGGAGCAAGTACAGACGGGAGAGGAAGGAAGAAAGGGACAAATGTCTCATGCTCATCCTGTCCATTCACATTCGGGGGAAACTAATTCGACTATTCTGTATTCTCCTTGAAAAGCAATCACGACAAGTACAAAGGTAGCAAGGAAGACAAGACGGAGGACCACAGATTGTGCACCGCAGACATGACTCCTTCACCTCTCTACCCGCTACTTACGATACGGACAATAATAATGGCTCTTCTGATCTGAATGCTAATTCCAACAAGTCAAGATCACGCCCTTCCTCATCTCGTCCGTCTCATCTTACTCATCCTCACACCGCCACACCTCTCGTCTCAGCACATTTTCCCATTCCTTTCCTTCCCTACGTTTCCATATATCGACTACATTGCAATTTACAGAAGAAAAATAATTGAGGTATAATAACTGTACTCATTGAGACAAATACATATAATGACTACAGATCCACCCACATACAGAAATTGAACTCAATGGCCTTTGGTGTATGCAATGCGTTTCTAGGATGAAGATTTTGTTTATCTGTGAAACACAGGTGATGAAAAACGAGTATTTGCTGGAGTAAAACAAAAGGAGAAGATAAGCTACCTACGTGAAAGTCCCGCGCTAGTCCCTTGCTCGGGAGGAACCCTTAACCAATTTATTGGGTTTCTCCTGTCCGGTGTCTGTCCCGTGGCTTATCCTGGACCAAACACTCGCTTTTCGTCACCTGTGTTTTACAAAATCATCATAATCCTAGAAACGCCTTATATAATGTAACACATAAATAGATTTTCCACAGTATCCGTCAACTATACCGACACACACCAATAATAATATATCATAAATCATAACAT
>JABASI010004154.1:0-14640 GCA_019776505.1 Tomocerus nigrus | reverse complement strand
TGTCTGCTGGACTAGTGTGTAATAGTGGGAGTTTCTTGTAGCCTCAACTTTAACTTCTAAAGTTCATGGTACAGCATTGCGTTTTTAACTTTGCTTAATTGAATTAGCATATTATTCTGTGTGATATAGTAGCAGAGTTAGAGTAACTAGCTTCTGAGTAGAAAGTATATCAGCATCATATTTCATTATTATTATAGTCAATTCATGTGTCGTGTGTTTGTAGGTCAATTTAATAACTCGCAGGAATTTATTTATCGTAACAAGCTGTTTGACTAGATGCAAATTGTGAAGTTTGTCGAAACGAATGTTTACATAACACTTAACGGTCAAGCTAATTGAAATGTATTATTCTCTGACAATGATAGTTGATTTTTTAGCAACTTAAGAATTTTATTTCACACAGGAGTGAAAATTGCGTATGTCATGGCACACACATATTTTTATTTACCATAGACTTCTGTGTGTACTGGTATATGTAAATGTAATGAAGTTTGGTAATTTCAGTGATTCTATTGTCTATTTATGTATGTTCAAGTATAACAATAGCTAATGATAATTTGGTGAGAATAAATGTCGCATTGAACTGCATTGAATAGGAAGAGAAATGGCGTTCTTAAGTATTTTGGCGAAAGTGAAGTGATTAACTATTTGCATTATTTATGTGTTCGTTCGTATGCAAGTGATTTATTTTGTGTCTCAAGTCTCAACATTAAAAAGTTAGTGTAGTTGATTATGTAGTTAGTTTATGTATAAGTTATGTGAGTGACGGATGGTGATTGACTGTGACTGAGAAAATGTGCAGAGTAAAAAATAGGAAGTTGTAACTTTGTGTAAGATTTAAGCGTGTGAACGGTAATGGTCCGTTGGAGAGGAGAGCAGAAAAGGAACAACCTTCGTAGTTAATTCACTTCATAGTTTAACTTTTATTAGTTAGTTGTAGCCCTGCATTATGATTTTTACTTAAAAGAGTACGCACATTCATAAAGCTTGTCTCTATCTCTGTTACTTAAGTTGTGTAATCTGTAATTGATTGCAATGGATGGATTGATACACTATTTCCAATCATTTACTTGTTGTTTATGCTATTATTTTGCTCGGTGTGTATAGAAATAGACAGGGCGTTATTATTTATGGCTCTACTACTCTACAATCACAACATTATAGTACAGAGTGGAACGAAAAAAATGCAAATGACATGGATTGGACGGTTTAGTTGTGGATACTGATGCTATGCCATTGATGCTGATAATGTTGCATAATAAAACCATTGCGTTTTATTACATCTTGTCTTGTTTCGTTTGTTTCATCAGTCGAGATATGACTTCAACGGATTCATTCACTGAATGAATGATTAAATACAAAAGATTTAAACCCTCGCCCTATGCAGTAGACTTTTTTTCTGCTAGATTTGTACATGTGCCATTGGTTTGCATTTACAATAACGAGATTACATGGGACAGTGATTGCGGTTACGGTTAGAATTTAGAATCCATAAAATATAGATTTTCGAGTTTCGACTGCAGGGCAAATTACAATTGCCTCACTCTGGTTTAATAATATGAATCCTTCCTTCTTCTTCAAAACCAAATCTGTTGTGATTTTGTATATATAGAGATGGTTTGATGGTTTCTTGTAAGTGTGCGACTAACTTTTACTAGTTTTCGTACTTGTTGGATATTATTGTCTTCAAGGAAATAAGTAAACCGTTCTGTCTGACATGACATTACATCGCTTGGCATGACTTCGACTGTCTTAGCATGACTTTACTGTAATAAAATGGAATTAGTAGCACAATCAGCAAATACGTTTTGTATTATTAACGTTGTTTTTATGAATTTTATGATATAATATCTGTAAATATGTAGGTTTGCTATACGAATGATATTAGTTTGGCTTTGGTTAGTCTCCATTATAAGTTGAAATGCATGAGAGACAAGAAAAAACAAAATGTCTGTGTAAATGTACAGATATAGTAGAGATAGATATTATATCTTGCTAGTAAAACAAATGCTGAAGGTACAATATTAAGTTTCTAGCTTCTGACTGACTCTTCCATATTTATTATTATGTATATAGGGAAATTAGTGAGCCTTATCCAATTTTAAATGGTTCAGCTCTGCTTCGACTATTGTAGAGTTTATGTTTTTCGTACTGATGAGTAAACTCCCTGACCTAACTGTACTATTGTGTTTAACTGTTGTTTCTACGAGGTAAACATTATTGTTGTACATAATTCTTAGTTTTTACTATGCCACACACATATATTTATTTGAAGGAACCAACCAAAACAAGTTCCGTCATCTTTTGCACTAAAATCCCTCGTAATATCCTAAACTAGAAAAAAAAACTCACAAATCTATATCGTTATACTTGGGAAGTAAGCTATGAGACTTTATTATTATTATCATTATAAATAACTTACTATTTATCCTTCCTATTTTTCATTTGTTTGTTTTCCTGTAATTATCTGATTCGTTCTCGTTATTATGTAGCTAGTTAAACATAAATAAAATGTAAGTTAAATGTCTAAATCGTTATGAGAGCATTCGTCCTAATATTATTTACCGCTTCATGCTTGTAATAACTTGAGTTTCAAAGGTGTGAGCTGTTTATTTTTTACTTTTACATCAGTTGGATTTATAATTGTAAAAATTGTGGTGGTGATAACTTAATTATAATATCTTTGTGTGTTAACAATGTTTTTCTGTTCTATGCGAATTAGATGGATGAGAGAAACTTAACTCCTTTAATTGTTCACTGTAGTAATAAGATGTCAAATAGTAAAGTGTAGCTACAACACAACAGACATTCATATCAATTAAGTTGATTTTGTTACATTAATCTGTCGTTTCAAGTTGCGTGTCCATAAGCATTATCATAATTTTGTTATGGATTGTTACTGATGTGAAACTGAAACTCTTTGTTACTGTCAACAATTGTCGTATTTTATGTTTTAAATGGACGGACGATTATGTTTTTTGTTTCATGTGTATACTTGTGTACGCAATTGTACATATGTCGTGTGTCTCTATGAAATGTTTATATAATTAATTTCGTGAAATGGGCAGGAATTTTTTATGTATGTTTAACAGAACTCAAGTCAAGTTCCATTCGAAGGCGGAAAGAATGGAAAAGTTGATTGTAAAAGTTGTTAGTGTCATTTACAAGACACTTTTACTGTTGTCAGTTGTCATATTGTAGTTATAGTTTGTCTTCACATAATTGCAAATATGCGTTAGCGTTACTATTGAGTTTCTTGAGTTGTGTATTTATTTAAGTAAAATTGTTTTACGGTGACTAATAGTAAAAAATGTTGTGTGACTGAACAGCAGAGGTAATTTCCATTAAGTTAAACTATGCTGTCTAAACTTTGAGAAACTAATACTGATAATAATATATGTATTTAAAGTATATAGGTAGAGATTTAAGATTTAATTGTGATGTATTATGCATTTATGTAGATCAGTTCACACATTTTCACTGTATAACAACTTTCTAGTAGATAGTCAGGAAGGTTTAATAATAAATACATACGACATGTATTAAAGGATTAATAAATATTCATTTCAGAAAGCGGGATCTGTGCAAGTCAAAGTCAACAGAGTAGTAATGAATGAGTAATGATAAGTGTACACTTAAATTTAGTAAAATTATAATTTTCTAAGGCATACTTAATAAGTTTATGTGCATGCCTTGTGCATCTTAATGACTGAAAGCAAGAGTAGGTAATAAATATAATTTTTTAACCTCATCCATCAAAGGATAAGTAGTCGCAGTAGAAAGCAAGAGTTTCTATCTCTATCAATATCAAATACATTAATTGTAATTTGAATTTTTAGTTGAAAATAAAAATTCAATCGACATTTACATGTGTAGTGCCTGTTAGTGCCTCATGTTTACCTTTGTTCAAACATACGAAAGTGTTTCGAAATAAACGTTGGGCAATCAAATGGAGTAATCTTGTCCAGAATTTTATATTAATAGTAGATAAAACATGTTTGCTACACACATTTATCATTCTTCTGCTCTCAATTGCAGGAATACAGTCATACAGTATCTAAAAAACCTAAAAACGCTGACAATGAACCTGGCGTGATAGCTTACTGATAATGTAAATGCGTTTTGATTTGTAGTTCATTAAGTGATTTTTGCCTTACTGAATTAATCTATCATAGCCATCTGAGTGTATCAAAATACTTTTAAATGTTTCAAACGAAAATAGCAATTAGCAGTATTGATAATGTAGAAAATAATATTCTAGACGTATATCTGCATAATATTCCTTTGAAAAAAAAGGAATGATGAGAAAGTCTGAGATAGATTTGCAAACATGTGTTCTGTCTGAGTGATTGATAAGGATCTCTGACATTCTAATATCCAACACAGGCTCTTGCTCTTATATGAGTGACTCTAGAATTTATAATTTAATCTGATGAGGCTAAATTTTAATAAAGGGATCAGATTTGACTAGTTGACTATTATTGTCTTCCTAGTAGTCTCACTATCATCACTTGTATAGTAAATAAGAACAATGTTCACGGTATAGTCGTTTCTATGTTTTGAAGGTGTCAGTATTTTTGCAATAGTTATCCTGACATCTTTGTGTATACTTTGTCAGAATAATAACAACGTTCTCTTATATGTGCGTTACATAGTATAGGTAGACATGAGGAACATTCCTCGTGTTTACTATCTTTATTTCTTTGGCATATATCACAAAATAACAAATGTAGAGAAGTTAGTGTGACGGTTATTGTGTAGTAAAATTCTTTTAGACATACCTCTGCTCAATTTTGGCTAGAACACAAAAAACAATTTACCCTTTTATCTTATATGTGCTTATCATTATATTTATAGAAGGGGAGATTGTAGGGAGATGCGCTTGTAAAGTAAAAGTACAATCTATTCATCATCCTTTGACTGAGAGTCAAAATACACTTTACGTATCTATAGACATATTATTATATGTATAAGGAGCTCTAAACCTACCTAATTGAATACTAATGCATTACTCTTGCTTATTGTAGCATGCACTACAAAAAATTAGGTACTGGAAACCTAAAAATCTAATTCTTTTTCTATATTATAACAACTGCCAGAAAAGGAGTTCCTTTTCAACAAGAAAGAAATGTTTCAGGGATAAAGATTAAAAGAATTGAAGTAAATCACGAAAATGATTTGTGTTCGTCATTTTTGGGCCGATGCGCGATGGTGCTCTGCATTTTGTGAATGAATACTAAATACAAATGTTTAGATTCTGATTTTATCCTAACCATTTTGTTTATCCCAAATATTTTATATGTACATTCTTGTGTAAAGAGATGTTTTCTGTGTAGGTTTATGTTTTCTGATGTGATATTATGGGAAAAAGTTGTAAATTGTATTTGATTTATTGTGGAACATTGTAACAAATTGATAGGGATGCTTTGTTTTGATTTAAAATGATAGAGTTCCATTTAAGAATGTGGTTCTTGACCGTTATAGATTGAAGAAATGTTGTTACGAGTTAAGGTTTCTTTTCTAATAAGGACTCTTCATCATTTTGGCTCTTGGTCTGGTAATGCAAGTTTGGTTTTTGGATGTTATGGCTGTATTTATGTTTGCTTCGTCAATCAAAATGAGAGATGAAGTCAAATAATGTGCATGTCATGTTATGTCATGGCTCATTTAGGTTCATAATAAATATTATTAGTTAGTAGTATAATATAACAAGCAAAGCAAGTAATCTCATAAAATTATGTAGTCATCTATTTGTAATCCTGTGTAACAATAATAAAATAACATAATGTTACAAGCTTTGCTTACGTCTTTTGGTTATGGAAATTAAGCACTGAAATGAGACATGGAGATTGTATGTAAATGTGTGGAGGCGTCTGGGCTGTTTTTACAATTTAGAAAGCGAGTTGAGTTGGCGGAGCTCTATTTCTTTTGAGTTGTAGTGATGCTGGTGAAATTGAATGTGGTCTCTTAATGACTAGCTAAATCCATTTTACTCTTGTCTATGATTTCAATTGGTTTTCGGTTTCCTTACCGCTGCCTTATATGATACACGATGTGGCTGCGTTTTTCTCATGTCTTTTGTTAATATACATTAGCTGCGTAATTTTCTGGGATACTAAGTTAATTATAATTATTAGAAATTGCTGTCCACTTACCAATTTTGTATTGTAGTATTGTATACTTCAGAATGTGTGGTATAGGTATACTAATTTAACATTAACTTTAGTAGCTACATATAAAAATATTAATGATGGTATTGTATTTTTATGGTATTTGGTCATTAAGCCCTTAAAAGGTCTTTTTCTGTTTCACTGATATGTTAACGAATTAATTATTTAAAACGATATTAAAACGTGAAATATAATAAAGAAATGAAGAAAAGTAAAATAGTTGAAGAACTAAGAAGGTTTTGGTGTTATGTGTGTAATGTTGGGATCAATGAAAATGTTTGTTATGATAAAATATTCTAATGATGTTGATTTTTGTATTTTAGTTACGGGTTCCGTGTGGGATGACTGTGAAATCTAGCGATGTTACCGTTGAGTTCAAGAAGCGTCATTTGAAAGTGGGTCTTAAGAACCAGCCTCCAATAATTGATGCAGAGACGTACAATGAGATCAAATTGGAGGAATCCACTTGGGTACTTGAAGATCGTAAAGTTATTTTCATCACAATTGAGAAGGTGAACAAAATGGAGTGGTGGGGTCGTCTGGTTCTCACAGACCCGGAAATGAACACAAGAAAAGTGAATCCCGAGCCTTCTAAGTTGTCTGATTTGGACGGAGATACAAGGAGCATGGTGGAGAAAATGATGTATGATCAGCGACAGAAAGAAATGGGTCTTCCCACGTCAGAGGAGCAGAAAAAACAAGATATGCTCAAGAAGTTTATGGAAGCCCATCCAGAAATGGATTTCTCGAAATGCAAGTTCAACTAATGGCGGAGATACCGTGGGAGATTTTCAACCAGCTCTCAAGCTCGTTGAAAATGTGGAGCCCAAGCCTGAAGCCTGATTTATTTGATACGATATATTACTAAAAATATACTTACTTACCATTTATTTAGGTACTACTATGCTATTTGTTTGTCTTCTTATTTTGCTCTTGTGCTCCTTGTAATTATTATCTTGGGGCTGTCTTGTAGAATATTTCAATTTATATAAATTTCTATGTTTGTCTCGCTGGGGTACAAAGAGCGCTTAAAAAATAAAATGTTGTTCTCTATACTTGATTAGCTATTCAGTTTACATTGTTTAGAAAATAAAAAAGATTCTTGAATAGTAAATAAGTATTATGATGATGCCTTAGTTGTTCTAAGATAAGATTATTATTGCGTTCAATGGCAGAATAGAGTCGACCCTGAGTTAAGTACTATGTAATAAACTTTGTAGTAATTCTGTAGCTTACTGTAATCAAGCACATGGAACCTGGGAACACTTTGTTTTTGTTCATTCTTCTAATTAATGTTCTAGCTACATATAATGAATATCTGATCAGTAAACAGATAATATGCAGTGGTTATGTAATAAACAGTAATAAAAGTAAGCTGAATAAATTTAATTTACTCGTTGATACTAATTATTGTTGAAATGTGTGTTTGGAATTGAAATTAAGATTATTTTTTATTAGACATCTTAAAATTTATTGTAAATAGCCAAGGCTTCATTCAAGTAGTATATTTGTCTGTCTAATGAAACGAAACGCATTTTTTTTTCTAAAATGTAACTCTTTAGAAGTTTTTCGATTTATCTCGAAGAATCATTTGTTCTTGCACGAGGGATTTAAGAACACAGTGTTCCATGACCCCGATTTCCACTTCCATGTCACCTAATTCCTTTTTCAGACTGCTAAGAGCTTTCCGTACAGCAACAACAGGAGCTAAAAATACATTAGTTAGCATTAATTGAGTGAACACAAAAAGTTACATGAAGTATATTTACCTCCATCTGCCATAATAGAACCACGATCATCAAGTTGTCGACGAGTTTCATCCAGTTCATCACTTAAATGGGCTAGCACTTTATTCCTGCCTGCCACTTCATTGCTCTGCTGCCGATGGGATTCTTTTAATTTTGTGATAGTTCCCTGAAAATGAAATCTGTGCATGTAGATATGAAAAAAATGGAAAAATTATATGATGCTTTGGCATATAAATTACCTGTGTTTGACTAAGCTGCTCGAGTTGAGTTGAAAACTGACTGTTGAGATGTTTCTCCCGATTAGCCACTTTATCCGCAATACTAGTAGCATCTGTAATAAGTCTATCCAAAGGTTTTTCCATTTGTCCCATGATATCAGTTATTTCTGACGTGTGGGATTTCATTTGATCTTGTCTCCAACGCCAATCTTGAGAGTCTGCAATGCAAAGGAGGAAATTATAATATTCCATACATTTTTAATAAGGCCTTTTTATGATTATGCATAAATATATTATTATGTATCTTTGCCTGTTTTGATGGTGATCTTTAACTGCGGTAGAACCCTTTCCACTTCCATTCTCCATTGCTCTGTGTCCGTTTCAGATTTTAAAATTTGAAGATGTTCCTGTATTGACAGCATGGTTAAAAGGATCTGAAATATTTTACATATTTTATAACAAAATTAAAATTTTAGGAAATGTACCGATCGATTTGCATTTTGATTTGCTTGATTGCTAGTCGAAGGCTGTTGAACCCAAGCAGAGTCAATTTCGTCATCTTCGCTGCTGTAGTATTCATCCATTGCCTCCTCAACTTTTTCTAGATTCAATTCAGGCTCATCGTCTTCCTCTTCAATTATAATATCATCTTCGACAGGAAACACGGGACTGAAAAGTAATATAAGTATACATGCTACACAAAAAACGATTTTGTTTAATGTAAAAATTATTGTTATAATTTATATTACTCCTCCCAGTGGACTTGGGCAGCCACAATTGCTTTATCAGTGAGGAAATCCAAAGTTGCTACGACTTCTTCTCCGCAACCCGATTTAACTTTACTTGGAGGAAAATCCAAGATGCCTCCCTATAAATTTTGAATATAATTTTTTATATCAATATTTTTTATTTCGAAGTAGCTATAGTTTGGAAAACGTACCATATTTCGAACGTTTGCCAATATAGAAGAAATAACTGTGTTTGGGTCGTCAGATTCTTGAGGCATATCGATATTTCTCCCACACTTCTTCAGTAACCAGGCTGAGATCGTAGCAAAATTGAAGAACTGTTCGCCGGGATTCGTAGCAATCATAAAATAGAGACTATGAATCGGTCGAATTTTCACCAACTGGAGAAAGTCTTTGTTGTAATCCAGCATCATCAATTTATCGTAGATATTTCTCATCCGTTCGTAAGGCCTGTGAAGGTTTGCACCTAAAAAATTAATGATTTCTCTATATAAACTCTAGTAATTCATAATTAATGTACAGAATGTGAATTAATTATCCAATTATTGTACAGCATGCAGTAATTTTTAGCTAGACTTAAATCGGAATATAAATGAATTAACTCCGTCTTACTTTCTCCATTATCATCTTCGTTTTCCGAAGGAAACAGATTGTCATCTTTACCCTCTTTCATTATCACAATTTACTTTCTCCCGGAAATATTCTTTCTAAATCCAAATCCTCTTCTGCTGCAAATCTTTGCAGTTACTTTTTACAACGTACTGGAGAAACTGGAGACTGTGTTAGAATTGGAGCTGGAATGGAATACAATTGGACTGCCATATCGAAATGGAGATGGAGAAAGTACTCGATGAAGCTTGTTGCTTAGTTTGTCTCCAGTGCAAACAAACCGTCACCATGCAACTTTCCCCGCGAATCCTCTGGAGAACGCACTTAGGTATAAACTTACCATAGGCGAATTGCATAATGTACCCCCTTTGGTACTGCAGATAAACGTGTGTGATACTGGGCCAAAATCGAAGCATCCTAAAATTAGGATCTCGTATTTTTCATGGATACCTGTCTGTCCAATTTACATTGTAAAAAAATCGTAACTTTACAATGGAGAATTGCGATCAAAAGTAATTTTACGATGTTTCGAAAATCTGGTCCCTGATTAAAAGTCATAATAAATAAACTCAAAATGATCCATGCGTGCTCGCGTCTCGGAAATTTTTCCAGTAATTGCATCACCAAAATCAAAGACATGAAATGTCTAGTGATATGGATTGGGGAATGTATAGATGATAAAAATAAGTGAAAGGACTCTTTGGATTTCTCTTAGATCATGCGACGGTATTTTGCGACCTCTTTTATTTTTATTATTATACAGTTTTCTTATAATTTGATATTTACACTGCCAGTGTTTATTTTGTATATGTATATAGGTAGATATCTGTAATTAAAAGGACTCAGCCCTTGATCGAAATAAACATGCTACTACTTCTAAAATGTAAACACAAGATAAGTAATAAGTACACCTGAAAATTCAAATACTAACTAGAGACACGCAAGTTTTGACTGGTTAATTGTTATAATAATGCAATGGCCACTAGGTTCGTAATAGGTAGCAACCTTTCATAGGTAAGTATCATTATAATTTATAATTAGTACGCTGCATTCCGACAATTACACACTGACATGCATTTCTAACGTAGGTACTTTCAATTTTAAATGCTCTGTGAGGTATCCCTCGTCCCTCACTACAATTCAAATGCATTTTAAATCCTCATTTTCAAAACCCCTTCCTTACACAACATTTCTATACATTTACAATAATAATTTAATAAAATTAACTTAGTGATGTTATTATTATTTTAAAGTCCTTTCAATTGAGTCGATCATTATAAACATAAACCTAGAAAACTTAATAATATGTCTTAATAATCTTACGCATTAGTCACAATACAGGCTCTAACGTAATTATAACATTAGTACAAGGCACCATATAAAGACTTTGACTTTGGGCATGGTTACGAGTCACAGCCACAACATAAATAGCTTTACTGCTTGCGGGTCGTAGACGCAACGGCAGAGTTAAATTAAAGGTTAATTAAACCTTCACTTGTTTTTACTTATACAGTCATAACATAACTACATAAATTCCTACAGAACAAATTAATCATACCTATTCTAAAAGTTCTAGTTGCACTTTTAAATACTAAAGATTTGATTGGAAAAATACTAATACATTCATTACTAAAATTGAATGCTGAAATGGAGTGGAACGTTCTAAATCCTTTTCTGTAGTTTGTACTGTGAAATTGGAAAAAGTGCTATAAAATTGATATATATTTGTATACATTTTCAGCAATTCTCTTAAAAATGGTGTTAAATTCCACTAGGTGGATACAGTATCTTATTTTAAATCAAAATCTGCTCCAAAATCTGCTCCAAAAATTGCATGGGTATGCTCAAATGATTTATTGGTATTTTTAGATTAATAAATATTATCATTTGGTCATACCCTTGAACGATCCCTTTGTGGTCTTTCGCAGATTGTAAAGCTTTGACCTTGACCCCGTTAGGAATTTTGGGGTTTGGAGGGTATGCCGTCACACGCCACAACTCGCAAGCAATTTAACTAGACTTTTGACTTTTACTGACTGAATTCATGTCCTAAAATCTTCAATCAGTACCCTGTAAAAATTAGGAATATAGTTTTCATCACTCAGGGATAAGGTATATATCATAAAAGTTTTAATACTACACACTACTCCCACATATTTCGACATTTCTTACACAAATGAACGATGAACAAGAGTAAATATATATTTGTACAGGGATTATAACTAGTTTAACATAAATTACCTAGTTATGTTACACGGAAGTGACATGATTGCATTTTGTAATAGTATACACCTTTATACTACAGTAAACTAAACAGTTATCTTCAATAAATCAACCGTAGTACATATAATAACCGTATTTGTGATTCTTGATGTGTTTGCATTTAGAATTGTTGAAATTTCGAGTTGATCATTGCGTCACGGAACGGAATTCTCTGAATTCAAGTCGATCGAATATCGAATCAGCACAGTGCACTATAGAAAAGTTAGTCTTGTCCAAGCGCCGAGTTGGAAACGCACGACAGCCGAGTCACATGATTCCTTTGCATAAAACACTTGTGCAAAAACACTTCAGTTTTTGTTGTCGTCGGATTCTTGTTCCTCTCGCTCATACATGTCATGCTGCCAAAATCCAGCCCGATCACGCTCGTAATGACCACCTTAACAACAGAAGTTTTTGCCATGTTTAACAACAACAGCTTTTTTTTCTTCCCTCTTTGTCGCATAAGAAAAAGACAGAATAAGCGAAGAAATGAAGTGTCACACGAACTTAGATTTAGTTAGCGTTACAATTCACTGCTAACGTTTCACTACTTACATCGAAGTATCACACAAATCGAATATAAAAGTGTTAGGAAGTCTTCAAAGCAACATTTAAACAATATTTACTTAAGTATAATATTGCCTTAATGAGGGATGATTTCCATATTTCAGGGAAAGTAACATTTTTATCAGCAAACTAACATAAACTCTGTTGGTAAGTATCTGCAAAAGAGATGTTGTCAGTTCTGTGCATTTATTTAAAGAGGTGGTCGCCTACCTCGTGAGCCTCGGGGTTGAAATCCTCGGCTACGAAATGGTCGCCGAGTTCCTCTATAAGACCCTCGACTTCTGTAACTCGTACTGGCTTCCCGACGATCATGCTAAGACAAACAAAAATATCTCATATAATATAAAAAAAAGTTATTATCAGTATTTAATTTAACTCGTGAGTTTGCAAAAAAAGATCCACCACGTTATGTTTTCAAGATAAATTCTAATTGTTAAGATTGGTTTTTTTTGTATTTGAGAAGTTACAATGATTTTATAATTACAATTTTAATAATTCAAAATATTTTTGGCCAGACAGATTTCTTTTTAGCAAACTCGCTTTTATAAAGATACTTAGATTAATAAATAAAAACAACCTCGCCATAAAACTTTGAAGCGTAGGATTTTCCAGCTGGTCTAGACAATGACGAACGCAAGTCTCGGTCCCTATCTTCATATTCCAATTGTCTTCTCATATCTGGGGGCATTGGTGAAGGTGTTCGGGATCTGGATCTATGAATCCTTTCAGTTCGTCTTGCCTCAATGCTCCTGGAACGAGTTCGCCCGCGATTCATTACTTCAGGTTGAGCTCCACGATCTCTGTCCCGCCGGTCACGCTCTCGTTCCCTATCTCGTTCCCGTAGCTCACGATCAATTCTTTCTAAAGATCTAGAAGTTAAAATACCCACTCCTCTTGAATGGGGAGACAAGGACTGTTGTCTTCTGAAACTAGCTCCAACCCCGCTTCCTGAGAATTGTCCAGGGGATATTTGTTGGGCATCTAAAACGGAACTCGGAAGATGCAAATTTAGGGATGAGGCAAAACTCAAATCTCGACTGACAACAGGTTCCCGGATGATAGCAACTACTTGTTGTTCCAAATGTGGCAGTACACTACCCGCATCATCATCACAACCTGAACGAATTCTATTGGCTATGGTGTCACGAAGTTCATCACGGTCAAATATTGGCTTTTTGCCTTCATGGGGGCGGCGTGGCATTTTTATATCATCTGCATTCAAAATGCGTCGAATAATTTGTGGTATATCTTTAGGAGGAATTACGCTGATGGTCTGTTGTTGGGGAAGTTGCTGGGTTGGTGGACCCCCTGATGAATAAGATCCCCCTGATTTTCCATCCCTTCTACAGACAAAAATTAAATATGCTATATATTTGTTAAATTAATTAATTGACTGTTTATATTGGTATACGGACTTCCATAAAAGAAATGTAGGTGACTACCTTCTGTAAGAGGGACTATTTGATCGTCGACTTCTAGATTGAAACCTTTCACTTCTAAGAGGTCTTTCTCTATTTCTTGACCTAGAGCGAGAACGTCTTGTACTTCTTTCCCCGTCTCTATAAAAAACATAACACCAAAAAATGAAACAATAAAAAAGAAAGCTCCTATGCATCTAAAGAATGAATTTAGAAATCAAAAATATTTACCTGCGACTCCGGGGATGATTTGTTGTCAGGATTGGTGGAGGTGGAGGAACAGGGAGCGATCCGCCACCAATACGATTCATATGTGTACTGGACATATTGCTGCTTTCAAGGGGCCTAATTTGGTGACCACTATTTATTTTTTGAAGTCATAATTAGTAATGAAATAACAATGTAGGTATCTAATATAATAGCATCCGTATAATTATATGTTATGTTAAAAATTAAGTTCGCCAATAGTTCCTTTAGTATTTGATTGAACATTGCTGCTACTAAATGCATAGCTGTATTTTGCATGGCATTGTAAAAAAATAACTCTGGATTAATTATCTAACGATCAATGCTTAATTAGGAAAATACTAGCAATTAAGAATTTTTATAAACGCAATTTTTACTAATAAAATACTATAAATATTGCTAGCTAGCAGCTAGCACCAGCTAAAGCTAAAAGTGTATTAACAAATTATGATATCTAGATATCTTGGCAGTGGCACAGTTTATTTATACAATGACGACCAGACCAACCACAAAGAGATTATAATATTATTAGAGTTGAGAGTGGAAACAGAATCTACATATACGCAAACGCTTTCTCCCAATATTCAGACTTTAAGTTGCTAAATTGCTAATCTTACCCGGTATATCCCACTTGAAACCTCTTTGGCTATTTA